>JANRMT010062795.1:17446897-17530361 GCA_026402145.1 Polypterus bichir lapradei | reverse complement strand
TGTATATATATACTCAGCAAAAAAAGAAACGTCCCTTTTTCAGGACTGTGTATTTCAACAATAATGTTTTAAAAATCCAAATAACTTTACAGATCTTCATTGTAAATTGTTTAAACAATGTTTTCCATGCATGTTCAATTAACCATAATCAATTAATTAACATGCACCTGTGGAATGGTCGTTAAGACCTTAACAGCTTACAGAAAGTAGGCATTTAAGGTCACAGTTCTAAAAACGCAGGACACTAAAGAGACTTGTCTACCGACTGTGAAAAACACCCAAAGAAAGATACCCAGGGTCCCTGCTCATCTACGTGAAATTGCATTAGGCATGCTGCAGGGAGGCATGAGGACTGCTTATGTGGCTAGGGCAATAAATTGACATTTCCGCACTGTGAGACGCCTAAGACAGCGCTACAGGGAGACAGGAATGACAGCTGATCATCCTCGCAGTGGAAGACCACGTGTAACAACACCTGCACAGGATCGGTACATCCGAATATCACACCTGCGTGACAGGTACAGGATGGCCACAACAACTGCCCGAGTCACACCAGGAACACACAATCCCTCCATCAGTGCTCAGACTGTCCGCAATAGGCTGAGAGAAAATGGACTGAGGGCTTGTAGGCCTGTTGTAAGGCAGGTCCTTACCAGAAATCACCAGCAACAACGCCGCCTATGGGCACAAACCCACCTTCGCTGGACCAGACAGGAGTGGCAAAAAGTGCTCTTCACTGATGAGTCACGGTTTTGTCTCACCAGGGGTGATGGACGGATTCGTGTTTATCGTCAAAGGAATTGAGCACGTCTGGGACCTGTTGGATCGCAGGGTGAGGGCTAGGGCCATTCCCCCCAGAAATGTCCAGGAACTTGCAGGTGCCTTGGTGGAAGAGTGGGGTAACATCTCACAGCAAGAACTGACAAATCTGGTCCAGTCCATGAGGAGGAGATGCACTGCAGTACTTCAAGCAGCTGTTGGCCACACCAGATACTGACTGGTACTTTTGATTTTGAGCCTCCCTTCATTCAGGGACACATTGTGAAACATTTTTAGTTTATGTCTTATGGTGTTGACTCTTTTAGTGTTCATACAAATATTTACACATTAAGTTTACTGAAAGTAAAAACAGTTGAAAGTCAGAGGACGTTTCTTTTTTTGCTGAGTGTATATATATATATATATATATATATATATATATTAAACACCTTTTGGTTGTTTCATATGGTCTTCATCTACTACTGGCAGTGCGTAGCCTGACTAGAGTCTGTATATTGCATCAGACAATAAGTACTTTTCATTTATGCAAAATTTTTCTTTCTGTAAGGGAAAGCAGATTTTTGCAACATGCTCAGCTGTTTTTTGCAAACCACTTTGTTGAATATACAAACCTTTGGAAGTCTGTAGCCTTAACCCTGAGCATATTACAGGGCGGCAGAAATTATGCAATATTGCTGGAATGGACATAACATTTTGGTGACAATGTAAGAATCTGAAGAAAGAGGATATTTTGTAGGAAGGAGGCGTTAACTATAAAGTATTCTAGGACTCCCTAGTAGCAACACAGTAAACTCTACTTACAAAGACCAGTCTTTCAGAAGAGAGTACAAACTGTGAAGCTTTACTGGATGATATTTGGGGATTTTGTATAGTTTGTTTAGAGGAAGTTTTTTTTTTTTTGTTAGAATGAGCAAGGGAAATAAATTAAAAATGAAGGTGAATACCCTAAAATTAAAACTGTCCTATCCTCTGTCTACAAACATGGTATTTGACAAGAAAATAAGTTGGAATCAGCTACAATTATATCTGCATGCAAACACTGGTGTTATCTGTCATTTTACTGAGTTATCTGTAAAGACGGGCCAATATGGATAATCTGAAATGGAATATGCAGGACTAATTTGAATTGAAAACTGTAAAGACCCTATTAATCACAGCATCTGAGACTGAAGACAGATGACAGAAACAAGAAAAAACAAGTTAAATGACAAGTTCTATCAACAGCACAAATCCTCATAAAGAATATGGAACATAAAACTGCAGCCAATGTGTCTGTCTTCCAGAACCAAATCTAACACCCATTTTAGGATGCAACCAACTAGACTGAATTATAGAACAAACTGATTGTAGCTTTTAAGTTAAATCCTCATTGAAAAGTTAAATCCTCATTGATTTAATAAGTATCTGCATTACAGAAAAACATACTTTACAAAACATGTTATAACTCTAAAAATGTTGCAGTGTGATGCTCTTCGCCTGCCTTCTCAAAATGTAAGAAACAATATACAAAAATTCTTTTTCCTAAATAATATAACAGAAAGCCTGCTTTGTCCAAAAAAGATTTGGTTTATAGGACATGTTACACTTAACAGAAATCATTTCAGTTTATTTTGAATACATTTAGGAGGAGATATTTTTGTAAGTATATTCTTTTAGTTTCAATACAGCTATCTCACACAATAATATAAAACACATAATATGTATTTAGCAATGGAAGCACTCACGGTCATTTTCATGAACAATCTGGAAGTTTTTCACTGAAGCTTGCGTTACCCTGCCGTGGAAGTTAAGTACATATGATTGAGTGTCATCATTCCATACTGGGGCCTTGTTGTGCAGCTCAATCAGGTTTTCCAGAGAATGATTCTGCCACTTAGTTAACAAGCTCTCGTGATCCTAAAAAACAGATAACTGTTATAAAGGGCAATTTTCCTTTCACTGTAAATGATGTCTCATATTCCTTAATAGCCTTGGTAGATTAAAGCCAAGTGAATGTATGCAAGTATTCAAAATTCAGCTCAGTTATAAGGCATGTTATCCAGAATTTTGAAACCATGCAGTGGTAGCGGTATTGTAATATATACAGAGTTCAGGGTAATTCTTTCTTGCATGTCCACTCTCAAGAGCCATGTTAAACAAGAATTACTTTATCAACTCTCATTTAACTGGAAGTTGGCTCATATTAGGAAAAAAAAACAACCTATACATGATTAACAGATATTGGTCCAGATTCCAGATAAATGAGGGGAAAGAACTGCTCAAACTGTCAAGTTGCTGAACAATAAAGAAAAGAAATATATTTTAGCTACTATTCAAGTGATCAAGTTGGATATATCAAATTATTTCATTCATCTCTCTATTATAAAAAAAATCTTGGAAGGAGATGAGACGTGATTTTCTTGGAGAGACACTTATACGTCCCGTCCCGCAAGACGAGTCCACGCCCAGGGCTAGAAATAAAGGACAAAGAGTAGATGACAAAGTAGAACGTTGTAAAGAATGAAAAAATATTGACTTGGTACACATGCAGAGCAGGTTAGAGATAATGGAAGTACGAAAATTCGAAAGTCTCAAAAATAGGATAGGAAAGATTGCATTAGCGCAAACAAATGGAAATTATTACTCAGTCAAATAATGGAACAGCGAAAAGAGATTGAATATATTGTTTGGATTTAAACTTTTAGTTGGAGACTTGTAGATCGTCTAATTCGTGTTGCCAGTGAGAATTAAAAGATTCCAAAAACGTTGGCACAGTATGAAGTCCCGTGAGACGGTGACTTTTAACGTGATTCTTTCAAGTCACGCCCTACTTACAACTAATTTTAAACAAGACCACGGTCATCTATCCTCAGTCATGTGAATGCTTTTGTCAGACACACTTCCTGTGCTCTCAGTTCTTATAAATTTTATCAGGATAATAATTTTATACGTTCTAGATGACACGTCAATGACTAAGTGAAGAAGAAAGAGCATGGGCAAACATTTGAAAAAAGTAATTTTATTTATTAGAGAAAGAAACAATATTCACTCACAGGCAGTTATACGTTGCGTTGTCACAATGCAAGTCCAAACACGGAATAAAAATTCAATGCAATCTTGAAGAAAAGTTAATTCCAAATATTGTTTTTACCTTACTTTTGTTAGTAGTTACCTTTACCTTACTATTGTTCACCTGGAGGGAACCTACACAGACACAGGGAAAACATGCAAACTCCATCCAGGGGGAACTGTGGACGCAAACACTGATCTCCTTACTGTAAGGCAGCAGCACTAACACTGTGCCACTATGTTAAAATATTCATTAAAATATCACTCAATAGAAAATGCAATGTTAAACTGAGGGCGGCACGGTGGCGCAGTGGTAGCACTGCTGCCTCGCAGTTAGGAGACCCGGGTTCGCTTCCCATGTCCTCCCTGCGTGGAGTTTGCATGTTCTCCCCGTGTCTGCGTGGGTTTCCTCCGGGTACTCCGGTTTCCTCCCACAGTCCAAAGACATGCAGGTTAGGTGCATTGGCAATTCTAAATTGTCCCTAGTGGGTGTGGGTTTGGGTGAGTGTGTCCTGCGGTGGGTTGGCGCCCTGCCCGGGATTGGTTCCTGCCTTGTGCCCTCTGTTGGCTGGGATTGGCTCCCGCAGACCCCCGTGACCCTGTGTTCAGATTCAACGGGTTGGAAAATGGATGAATGGATGGATGTTAAACTGAATGCAATAAGAATAATTTGACCTTGAAATAAAAAGTTTTATAAAGTATGTGAAAGTCAATCTGCCTCTTAAAGCCAGCAAAAAAATATATATTTCTCATAGACTAGTCTTTGGGATGGTAAAGTTGCTTTCTTAGTTGATCCCCTCCAACATAGTAAATATTACTTTAGACAAATCAATCATTCAGTTCTTACTTTATACAGTATATTTTTACCATATTCCATCATGGATGCCCGAAGAATTTTACACAACATATTGCATATACTGTACTATTACAACTGAACCATGGTGTCACTTTCACGCAATGACTCTTACATCATCATGCTAATTATATATGTAATGACTGAATGACTGACTAACTGACATCTTCCAACCCGCTATATCCTAACACAGGGTCACGGGGTTCTGCTGGAGCCAACATATGTAATGTCTTACTGTAATCATTTCATGATGCCAAATATCCCTGTTATGTCTACTTAGGCTGAAGTATGCCCAACATGATTGTAATTTTGCCCCCATAATAAATTCCAAAAGCTATATTTAAAGAAGTGACTGTATCAAAGGATGATTAAAACAAAATGAAAACACATTCAATTTCCTTTCTTTTGTTATTTTTTATTGCATGACTCATGCAGCATTATATTATTTACTAGCAAAATACCCACGCTTCGCAGTGGAGAAGTAGTGTGTTAAAGAAGTTATGAAAAAGAAAAGGAAACATTTTAAAAATACCGTAACATGATTGTCAATGTAATTGTTTTGTGACCGTTAAGAGTGTTGCTGTCATCAAGAATTTGATTATCATTATTTCTTTCAATCAGGTTTGTATTTGGAGGATGTGTTGTGTTCAAGTTACATTCCGTGTTTGTCAACCGTTGTAAAGATAACAGTTTCATTCATCGAAGTGTTCACTACCCAAATCGGTACTCGTGAATCTAAGATGTTTAACAGGCATTCCTGGTATTAAGTTGTGGATTTGCCTGCGAATATTTAGTGGCAGCGTGTCTATGAACTTAATTTAAACTTAAGCTTTACACCTTGCTTTCCTATTGATATGTCTACAAAGGCTTGTTCAGATTCAGAGGGTTGTTCCTTTCTTACTGCATCAATAAACAGCTCGTCTTCCTCTTTATCTGAGACATCACACACTGCATATAAGGGTTTACCTTTCCCAGTCCTGCAAACTTTAGCGAAGTGGTTCAATTTACCACATTTTTTACACTGTCTTCCTGTAGCTGGACATTGACTTTTTCCACTGTGTGCTTTGTTTCCGCAGTAGCTGCACTTATGAATATGCTTGTATGCGTCACTCGCTTCATATTCTTAAAAATGTCTCTTCCTTTTTTCCCAGTCCACAGGAGCAGGTAACTGCATTTCTCACTCTCGTCTTTGCCTTTTAGCGGGCCAGAAAACATCAGCTCCACGGTCTGTTGGAACTTTTTCCATTCTCCCGGCAGGTTAAGAAAATCCCAGTCAATTCATGGCGAGGGAACTCCAACAAAATCCATGACTGTCCTCTATTCTGACACCATGTCTTGTTTTCACAAATTGTGAAAAATGAAATAATGGCGAGCCTTTCTTTTAAAGTATGCAGGGGAACTTTATTTATTACAGCTCTTACATTCACAGCATCCGTGCTCTAAATTAACTTCCATAATAGTAACCTTGAGGTCCCTTTTTCTGGTGCCTTCCTGATGACATAGGTGCCTAAACCATGCCTAATAATAATACATTTCAATGACATATAAATACTACAGTGATCACCTTGATAGACATCTCACCACCCAAATCGCTACTCGTGAATCTAAGATGTTTAACAGGCATTCCCGGTATTAACTTTTTGATTTGCCTGCGAATATTTAGTGGCAGCATGTCTATTGGATTGCTGCTGATGGACGGCCTTATATGGGCAGGCACTCAATTACGTGGGAGGCGTGGGTATGGGAGACACAATACAGGCAGGCAGCCAACTACGTGGGAGGCATGGTGATGGGGGACGCAACTCCGCCTCACACGGCGACAGAGCTGCAGGCTATGGCCGTATATATGTACGTAAGTAGGATTCAGCTATGACCGTTACGCGTAGAATTTCGAAATGAAACCTGCTTAACTTTTGTAAGTAAGCTGTAAGGAATGAGCCTGCCAAATTTCAGCCTTCTACCTACACGGGAAATTGGAGAATTAGTGATGAGTGAGTGAGTGAGTCAGTGAGTGAGTCAGTGTGTGAGTCAGTGAGTGAGTCAGTGAGTGCTTTGCCTTTTATTAGTATAGATTGCCATCTTTAAATACTTACATTCCTGGGTCGGAAAGGAACCCTTTCATGATTAATGCTCATCCCAGGAATTACCACTGTCATCTTTCGTGGTCCCTTGAATCCCAAGACATTGGTTTCCTGAAATAAATGAAAAAACAATAATTTATATTTGTTGAAAAGGTTACATAGGTCATGAATCATAAACACATATAAATCATTGAAAAACATTATTGAATTAAGGTGTACAGCAGGTGTTGGGTTCATTCACATGTTTATTTTGTAAATAAAAAAATTAAAAACAAAAAAAAAAAATCTGGTAAATCACTGTCTTAAAATTGATGTCCATATCAGCCACGACATTTTCATTCATTTCAAAACCATGTCAAAATGAATTTTAAACTGGTCAAACATTTATCCATTCCTTCATTATTTGTACCTGCCAGAGCTTCAGCCTCTCTCAGCAGCATTGCATGCATTGTAGGGACAAACCCACTCTCATGGTCACTCACAACAGGCTATTTTAAAAACATCAGCTAACCTAACTTACTTATCCTTAGGATGCGGCTGGAAAATTGTAAGTACTCTTACTTCGAGGATTATAATGAGTGTCACATTTTACAATTATGAGAGAAATCTGAGAACTAAGGGCAGAGTCAGAGTGTTCATAGTAAGTCTTCTAAACAGCAGAGATCAGTATCAGACACCGTTATGCTATCCCATCCCTTCAACAGAAGTTTGTTTCATGAACACCTAAAAAGTTTTCCTTAGTGTTGAAAGACCATTTAACGAATGTACAATCCTACACTTCATATTTATCGGAGCAGTATTTCTGAGACCCAATGGTTGTGCTAGTATGACATCTTTTAGGCAGTGCGAAATACACCAATGAGATACTTGAAATACTTATATGGCCATTTTTTTCTCTATGGAACATGAAATATTAGAAAAATATCATCTGATTATCTTTACTGACCTAAAAATGCATTTTGCCTACACTATGGCTTTTGTTCAAGTGTTACTTGCATCACTAACCAGCTAAGAATTCAGAGGCAGGGATAACTTTGCCAAAATATCACAGGAAATTGGTGACTTGGTCCACACATGAAATAATAATAATAATTTATTTATATAGCACCTTCCCCATGCTCACAAGCAACAAGACAAAGTACACTGCCTTGATATCTCCAAGATAGACTCAGACAATTAGCAAGAACTACTAGTCAACTTGTGAGGGCTCTGTAATTGTAACATTTCTTGAAATATTGTGATAGTGTAAGTACATTAAATTTCAAATATCTTAAACAAATCGTTTACCCATGACCCTCCATTATGGAATATGTAAAAAAAAAAAAAAACTGGCACTAGAAATACATCAAACATGCCTTTACATAAACAGATGAAACAGTGAAGTTTGTAAAAATCGTACACACTTATAAAAATCCCCTAAATGACTAGGACAAGTCGATTGTCACACTGCTTGTTAGCTCAGCTACTTGCAAAAGGATTTTGACTTGAACTTGCCAACTTAAAACTTACTGAAAGAGTATCAGTAGGGATGCAAGATGCAGTAACCTTGGTTATTATACATTATTTCAACAAGAAACTAAAGTTCTCTGAGTACAGCAAACCAAATATGCATATGAAGTAAACCATAACAATACAAGAATTCTCAGATAAAATATTACATAACATTCTCTATTAATTCCCAAATAAAAATTTTGCCTTGACCTTATCAACTTGAACACTACTGAAAAAAAAAACATTAGCTGAGATACAAGATGCAGTAACCCTACTTATTTTAAATTATTTCAACAAGAAACTAAACAGCTTTGAGTAGAGAATATGAAACATGCATACGAGGTAAAACAAAACAATACAAGTATTCTCAATTAAAATATTATTTAACATTCCCTATTAACTCCCAAGTAAAAATTGCTCTTATAATAATTCTCTTAATTATTCTGAAGTAACTCAACATGAAAAAACATTAACTGTCAAAATGTCTGGTCTAAGGAATTTAAAATAGGAAAGAATGAATATAACTATGCAAGTGTGAATAAAATGATATCAGATATCTATCAATTTATTTCATTTTCAAAAACTTGCTAAGTCGAATTCTGGATAACAAGACTCAAAACTCATTCCAGATGTTTTGTAAGACAAAATGAACCTTGCCCATTTTGCTAGGCTTTTAATAACACATGAAGCCTGTTAAAACAGCAGACTTGACAGGGATGCAGAAATTCACCTGCACACACCCACATGTGCATTCCTGAGTTAATTGCTGAACTGCAGTTTGTACCAACACTTTAATCATCCCTGTACTTCAAACGAAACAAAAGAGCAAATCAGAGTTTAGATGGACATGTCCCAGATGGACATTCATTTTAGGCTTGTAACCACAAAGTGAACTCTGGCTGGATGTGATGGAGAAAATATTGCTCCTATAAGCAAGCACTGGATCTGTAAATGAAAGGGACCCTAACCTAATCATAAGATGTTACACCTTCCTTCAAAACTAGCTTCATTCAACTGCTCTTTTTCTTTAAAAATAAAACTAAAAGCTGATGGTCCATCTTCTTTGGGCACCTGAAAGCTGATGAGCTGCTCTCTTTTTAGGGTGAGGAGCCAACCACTTTCTGTGGAACAAAAAGCTTGCGAATGTTGTTTGGTCTGGAAGTTACTCTCCAAAAAGCTTTGGAGCTAGACACCATAAACTAATTAAATGAGCTTAGTGTTATCAGGTGTTGTCACTGATTAGGAATGTGGTCCCCAGGACCGAGGTTGGGAAACACTGAGGTAGACCAACCAAGATTTCAGCCACAACTGCCAGGGTCATCTGTTGAGCTATCAAGAAAAATCCACAACCCACTTCAGCTGAGACACAGATTTCTCTCTAAACAAGTGGTGTTGCTGTTTCAAGATGTATAATATGGTGGTGCTTGAACAAAAATGTGCTGCACAGTCATGCTGCAAGTTAAAAAGCATTTTCTGTGAAAATAGCCCATTTACAATATGTCAAACAGAATCTAGACAGGCCTCAAAGATTCTGGAATAAAGTCCTTTGGAGTGATGAGACCAAAATTGAACTTTATGGTCACAACCATAAACACTATATTTGGAGACGATGCAACAAGGCTCATGATGAAAAGTACACAATCCCTACTGTGAAGCATGGAGGTGGATCTCTTATGTTCTGGGGGAGTGTGAGCTACAGTGGCATAGTAACTTAGTGAAATTGATGACAAGGTGAATGCAGCATGTTACAGGAAAATATTGGAGGATAACTTGCATTCATCAGTCCGGAAGCTGTGCGTGGAAAACACTTGGGTCTTCCAACATAACAATGATCCAGAACACAACGCCAAGTTGTGCCTTCAGCAGCTACAGCACAGAAAAGTGAAGGTGCTGGAGAGGCCATCACAGTCCCCTGATCTCAATTTCATTGAGCCACTTTGGGAAGATCTCAAAACGTGCAGTACATGCAAGGCAAGTCCAAAATTTACAGGACCTGGAGGCTTTTTGCCAAGAAGAATGGTGAGCTCTACCACCTGAGAAAATCAAGAGCCTCATCCACAACTATCACAAATGACTGCATGCCATCATTGATGTTAAAGGGGTCAATAAACAGTATTAAGAACTAAGGGTATGCAAACTTTTGTACAGGGACCATCTCATTATTTTCCTTATCACTATGTTTTGTTTAATGGTCTGTGATTCCTTATAGTTAGTTACCTTGGATTTCATTAAAAGTAAATGAAATGTCTTTAGCCTGATCAGTCACCTTTTCTGTATATCTTACAAGTTCTGCCAGGGAATGTAAACTTATGAGCACAAATATATGTTTGTCAGCCTTATCTGTCTTCAGTCCTGTCTTGTATGTCAATATATATGCAGTTATTGTATTTATATAACCCTTGTATTTGTCAATAAATTGTATCATTCTGTTTCTTAAAACAAGTGTGCTTCAGTTATCTTGACAGAGGGCTAACAGCCAAAAAAAAAAACCTACAAAAAAAGTAAGTAAAATAAAGTAGAAGCCAAACCAATCTATTTAATTAATTACTGGCATTGCCAAAGGCAACCCTGGACAATTAACATCAGTTTTTTTCTCACATCCATTAATTATTGCCTGTATTTTGTTGGTGTCCCTGGGTGTGCACAAAACAAGAGATCCCTCATTTTTATGCAGTTTCAGACAGAAAGTGCATTTCTAAAGTAACAATTATTCCCACAGCAAATTCAAAGTCATTAATCACACTCTTTCACACTAGATGAACTCAAAGTCATTAATCCACCTAACATTCGCCAATTGTAATTACAGCAAGGAATAGTGTCGTAACCCATCCTAGCAAAACAAAGTTAATCCACAATCCTGATTATAAGTGTAAACAGAGAGCACAGATACCCATCCACTTTAACAAATGGTCGGAATTGGGAGCTTGTCCCACAATGAGGGCAATTCAATATAAATACAGATTATACAGTATTGTACTTAGTAAGGAAGTAAACCAAAGGGGAGTTTGAATTGACCTCTCTAGAGCTGCAATACAGCAGAGTTAACTACTATATTACCATGCCACTATTCTGTCACAAGCAATATTAAAATAAAAACTGTCCAACCCCATTTCAGAAATAATTTTCCAGTGTTACTACAGTCTGATTGTATGGCAATGGTAAGTAATGTTCTGATCAGAGAGAAGGAATATAATGGTATTATATTTAATCTCTGAATCAGGTACATACAAATTGAGGAAGAAATCTGAAACTTAATTCAAACTTAATAATTCATACAAATGTTAACAAAACCTGTCTATTTTTTCAGCTAGGACTTATTCTATAATTATAATATTTCATTTCAATATCTACTAATATTTACAGACTGCAGACAACTCAAGTCATTTAAACCAAATTTCAGCTCCTGGACTTCTTTTCAGTCTTTGCTTATATAACAGTTACTTTTATATAAAAAGTATTCTTAGGAAAAAAATTGAAATGTATTCTTCTTCTCAGCTTGTGGTTACAGAATTCAGGTTTGGAGCAGAACTGCACAAAACAAATTTGCAGGTCCTTTCCACAGTTATAGCTGACAGGTCAAAATGTGAAAGAAACTGCTGTCGGCTTTTATTAAATGAAACATGAAAGGAGTACAAGCAATGTACCTTGTACCTTGAATTATTCAAGATATCAAAATGAAAAACTATGTACAAAAAGAATGTGTAGAGCACTATTATTTTTTTAACTTCACAATCTACCTTTGTTTGATGAATGGCTAAGGTTTTGCAGGGTTATTATATCAATGTGCTATGGCCGTATGATGTATGTGCCTCCATATGCTAATAATTTTTTTCTTTAACATTAATAGGTGTCTGGGTTGCATGTAATTTTTTGCTATGTTTATTCAGAAGTCCTACATTATTGTTTGAAAGAAAAATATAAAGAATGTGAGCCTGAAAAGATATCTTAGTGTTCTAGGCATCTTAGATATGTAGCGGTCAAATGAGTTATAAAAAAATGACAGAACTTTTACTGTTCTATGCTAAATGTGCATATATGTTAAAAATATCTGGATAAAATCAAATGGGATGAGCATTACCCCAGCTGAATGCAGGAATTAAAACACAGGAAGGTTTGTATACTTTGCAACTAATTTACAAAACACAACTACTACAGTTTACAAAACTAGATTATAAAAATATTCCAAATCTGTTCTGACATAAACAGTTTCCACTCTGCCATAGTAGGAAGGTTGTAGTTGATTGAATGATGAAATATCAATCACAAAAATCAGAAAAAGCATATAACTATTCATTTAGAAATCTAAGCATATGTAGCAATACTCACATAGCATATGGCAGCAAGCTCCTGCCGTGTGTTGCCCTCCTCAAGAAGAGTCTGTGGTTTGTTTGGATTTGATCCATTGTCATACACAGTAAACTTTGTTCCCATCAGATTAGACCTTTGAAAAGAATGTTGTCAAAAGATCTACCCAGTTGTTACTGAATGTTAAGGACAGACATCACAACAGACAAATCTTAACATGGTCTCTAGCTATGAATTTGCCACCTTTTTTCCATTTTACTGTAACAACCCAATGCTTTATTAACATTTACAGTACATTTAAGATATAATGCATTTGGACATAAAGCCTCAAATAGGTTGTAATAAGTTTCTGCATATGAGAAGTATAATTGTAATAGTAAATATTAGGATTCAACATATTGCATCACTTCATACAGTAAGCTGAATATGGAGAAGATGTGAGTGCTTAGTCTGCTAACCTTAATTAACTTTAGTTAGCATATACACTACGAAGAATATATTAAAAAAAAAAACACTTTATTTACAATTTACAAAGAAAACTAAATATTCAGTATATCATATTTTTAGGCTAATCTCCCTATTCATAAAATAAAATGGCAAAAATTCAAACATTTTACATTTGGGTAAACAAAAACCTATAATTGTCTTTCTATAGTCAACACATTCTCAAAGATCTTTGAAAATATCCAACATGACTTCCTAAAGACAAATCACATTTGTTTTCATCTTACTGCCATTAGAAAAGTGACAGTTAAAACTGATTGAATCAAGCTAAAAAAAAATAAAAAATAAAAAATAGAGCAATAGTTAGTAAAATATACCATTCGCACACTCAACCGTAAATTTTATTTATTACCTCAGCTTGCCTACAAAACTGTCTCCTTCCCTGGAGAGATCTGTAGGATCTATGGATATTAAATAGTTAGATGTTTTACTCTTCTTCCTCTTCCTGCCAGCAAGCAGAAACACCTAAAAATGGTACAAGTGAATGAAGCAATAATCACTTTCCTTTCAAATATGGCTCAAAAATATTCCAGTTATACAAATACAGCTGTTTCTTACAGATTACAAATATTAATGTATAATGAAAGCTTGGAGTAAAGCATCATAACTGATTAGACAATGTAAAAAAATTACAAGAATTCATAATAATTCAAACAAAACAGATAGTCCTGAAATGCATTTCAATGGTCATCCATCCATCCATTTTTCAAACCTGCTTATCCAAAAATGTTGCAATACACGATTACATATTATGATAGGATGGAGTTCTTACATTAACTCTCTGCAACCAGAATACAAAGATGCAATAAGTTAGCAGATTTTTTTCTTTTATTTTAAATAAAGATAAAAGAAATAAAAAACTAAATGCACAGGTATATTATACAGGTATGCACACAAAACAAATCTCTCAACTCTAGACTCAAAGATACTCTGCCTTGAGGCAACTTTAAATTCCCATTGATGTCTCTTCTGAAACTACCATACCTTTGCTGCCTGGCCTGGTTCTCAGGCAGTTTCTTAACTACCCACCTTAAAGAGGCAAAAAACAACCGTTCATTGTCATCTAATAGGAGCACACACAGTTTTTCCAGTTCCCACTAGGCATTTTCTCACTGCAGGAACTTTTGTTTTCAGGGACCAATGTGTTCCTGTATGATGTAAGCCTTGGGCTACTTTCGCATGTTGCATTCCCACCACACAACAGGAATTGTAACCTTTAGGCAAAATATGTGACATGCAAAGAAGAGTAATGCAGTGCGAAGAGAAATTTGGGAGTTCATGAGAGAAACGTTATTGCTTTGAAGCAATTGCAACATTACTGGGGTGATTAGTGCTTCAATGTGATGCACAGAGCAGCATACCAGGGTAGTGGCTATGAAGAGTATTGCGTTGTGAAGTGCTGTATCTCCAAAGTCCAAACTACTAGCAGATTTCCAAGATGGTATGTTATGGTATTGCGGATACCCTATGGGTGCGGGTTAGACAAAATAATGTTGGAAAAAACAGGAAACCATAAATAGGAAATTGTAATCTTTATTCATTTGATGTACGATACATTACTTCAGTTATTTAATGTGCCTATTTAAAATACAATGAAATTCTTTTAAGCCTGTTGGAGGAGAAGCTCTTTTCAGGTCTGTGTCACTGTGGCTTTACATACATAGCTACACAACACTGAAAGATGGAAAATTCAAGAGCCCTACAGTTTGTAAATGCAAAACATCTCTACCTGTCGTTTGAAAGACACTGGTGCAAAATGAATTAATGAAGCATGAAACTAGACTGGACAAGCTTTGCTAAGTGCTCATTGTGAAATAACATTTTAAAATGCAAATTGCAGGCACAGCCTGACACATAGGTGTGTGGTATCACAGCAGAAACATCAACCAGCCAGAATTTCTTCATCAGACAACAGGAACCAATCATTCGTTTGTCAATAAAATAATGCAGCAAAATGGTGTGCCTAGTAAATAAGGCAAGGTGATAAATTCTGGAAATGATGCTTACAAGTTAAAGTCTGTTATTTAATTTTTACTGTATTAATACTGCTATTTCTGTTTTATTTATTTAAGTTTTTGTGTGGCAGTTGTGAGCATATTCAGATGGCGGTTTATAGACACTTCCCACCTAATCAAATGGAGCTTGACAGGAACTGCCAAGAAGAATGGGATAAACTGCCCAGACTTACTCAACAAAATTCAAAGCTGTAATTGCTGTCAAATCGAACTTCTACAATGTACTGAATGAATAAGAGATTTTAGTGTTTGAATTTTAATAAATTTGCAAACTTTCTGAAAACATGTCTTCACTTTGTCGTTATGGGTTATTTACTGTAGATCGATGGGCAAAAATTCAAAATTTATGCTTTTAAATTAAGTCTACAACAGAATAGATTGCGCTGAAAGTGAAGGGGTCTGAATACTTTCTGAAACCACTGTAAGTATAAAAGCCTTAATGAATTAACAGTATGAATTATGAATTTGTGTATTAATTATGATGAATGAATGAACTAATTCATGAATTAATGAATGAAGCACGGATTTATTAATCAATATAATAACTATCATTTAACAAAACTGTTTTATATAAGGAGCAAATAATTTACCCATGTTCAAAAGACTACAGAATTTAAATTGAACACTAGCTGAATGTACCCAATTCTGTCTCTGCAGATTTACTTGATTCATTAATGACTGGCCAATTATTCAAGGATACATTTCTGGACAGTTTTATTTTTGAGTTTGCATGTTCTCCCCGTGTCTGCGTGGGTTTCCTCTGGGTGATCCGGTTTCCTCCCACAGTCCAAAGACATGCTGGTTAGGTGCATTGGTGATCCTAAATTGTCCCTAGTGTGTGCTTAGTGTGTGTGTGTGTGTGTGCCCTGCAGTGGGCTGGTGCCCTGCCCGAGGTTTGTTCCTGCTTTGTGCCGTGTTGACTGGGTTTGGCTCCAGCAGACCCCCACGTCCATGTTTTAGGATATAGTGGGTTGGACAATTACTTTATTTGTCTATCATGGATCCTATTTGAAAGGAGGAATTTGTTGTCATTTTTTATATTTGGTTCTGTTTTCTTTATATCCACTCTTTTCTCCAGTACCATGAGGCAGAGACAATAGGCACCATGCAAGTATCAGTGGTAGATGGGGTGCCAGTCTATACACACAAACACACACACTCACTTATTCACTCACTCATTGTAAGCCACTTTACAGTCACCACTTAGTCCTAACGTGCACGTCTCTAAGTTGCTGGATGAATCTCATGTGAACCTATAAAAAATTACTAAATCCATAAAGTCAGAGGCTGGACTAGGATTTCAAAACTTGGCTCCTGAGTTGCTGCAAAGCAAATTCATTTGGAGACAATTATTTATACTTTACTAAGGACTGGCATTTTGTTTAATATTAAGTGACAACAAACAGTTTTACAGAGTCATTAAATAAAAATTGGGAGTAGTTAAATTAATTTATAAATACAAACTGCCATATGTATGGTTTTCTTCAGTACAAACTGCTTTAGAGCTTGGATAGAACATCAGCATGTCTGAGTTTGACTTTTAGCACTCAATAAAAGTCTACATAAGAACGTGAGAAATTTGACAAATGAGAGGAGACCATTCAGTCCACCAAACTTGTTTGTTTAGGTGATAGTTAAGCTGTCTCATTCAGATCAGCATCTCATTCAGATTCTTCTTAAATGTTGTCAAAGTTTCTGCTTTAACTACATGTGTTGATAGTTTTTCCCACAGCCCCACAACTCACGGCATAAAGAAGTGCTTGCTGGCTTCAGTTTTAAATGCACTTCCCTTTAATGTCCTTAAGTACCCGATTCACCCTTGAGCTGAAAGAATGTTGCTGGATCTACTTTATCAATGCCTTTGAAGATTTTAAATAACTGGATTAGGTCCTCACACAGTCTCCTCTGCTTGAGATTAAACATACTTAATTCTCTGAGTCTGTCAGAGTCCTGGGATGCACCTGGTTGCTCTCCTCTGCACAGCTTCAAATGCTACTATGTCTTATTTGTAACGTGGGGACTAGAACTGCACACAATACTCCAAATGCGGTCTTACTAGTGGCATTATATAGTTTGAACATAATGTTCCTTGATTTAAAATAAAAAGCTTTTATGATATAACTTATTTTGTCTTTTTAATTGCTTCGGTGCATTGCGTAGTCAATGAAAATGTTGCGTTAACATATACTCCTTAATCCTTTTCAGAGGTTGCTCCCTGTATGACAGTGTCTCCCATCTTGTATTTATATAATTTATGTTCCTTTTGCCCATGTGCAGCACTTTGCACTTTTCTACATTAAAATGCATTTTAAAGGTGTTTGCCCAGGCCTTTTGCCATTCTTTTTGCTGCCTCCTTAGTGTTCCTTCAATTTTAGTGTCATCTGCAAATTTCACAAGTTTGCTATTCTAGAATTATTGCATTAATATAAATCAGAAAAAGTAATGGTCCAAGGACAGACCACTGAGGGACTCCAATGATGACCTTGCACCATGTGTAGCGTTCTCCTCCTATCTGTATTCTTTGTCTCCATACCGATTAACCAACTAGAGATCCAGATTTAAAGGTTGCCTGTGATGCCTACAGCTTGTAGTTTCAGAATTAATCTTTGATGTGGGGTTTTTGAAAGTCTGGGTAAATTATGTTGTATGCTTTGTTTTTGTCAACTATTCCCATTGCTTCTTCAAAAAAAATTGAAAAAATTGGTTTGGCAGGACCTTCTTCTCATAAACCCATGCTGGTTGCTATTTAGAGTATTATTTTTGTTTAGGTAATTTTCTAATGTATTTCTTATTATAGTTTCCTTTATTATGCATGGCACAGAATTAAGAATAATTAATCTATAATTACTAGTGTCCATTTTGTTCCCCTTCTTGAAGACTGGAGTCACATTTGCACCTTTCCAGTCCTCAAGTACTTCTCCTTTCTGAAGTGACTGCTGAAATATGCCAAATAAAGGTTTATAGATGGTGCATTTCATTTCTTTCAATACAACTTGTAAGGTCCCATCAGGTCCAGATGATTTAATGGGTCTTCAGAGTACAGAGGGCTTGAAGCACATCTAACTCTTCTTTTTTAAAATCTATGAACTTGAGAGTTTGTTTTTAGATCTGCATGAGGCATTCCCCTGTTTCTTCCTTCCTTCCTAATACCTGGGTGAAATATTTGTGCAGCTCATTTCCTATTTCTTTCAAAAACAATATTTTTCACTCCTGCCCAGGCTGTAAGTTTCTCTTTAATTTTACCAACACCTTCTACCTGCTGGACCATACTACCTACTCTAGTGCAGGGTCTTGCTGTTAAGCAGCTTCTGTGTCCCCCCGCTGGTATGCACATGACTACACTTGCTGCCAAAAATGGTTTTCTCTCACTCCTTGGGAGGTTTAGTGCAGGACTAAGGATAGGTGATGTCTTTTCCCAAAAAAATTCTTTACAGCTCCTTATGATATATTCATCTTTCAGTGAACTATCCTTAAAAATCTTCCTGTATTAATTATCATAGATATACAATATGACTTTGCTTAAACTTATAATTAGCTACATTCAAACCTAAAACAAAGGGGAAAATCTTAATTTTCTCACACTATTATGTATTGGCCACAAAGGCAAGCAAAATGCCAAACTTATTGTTATGGGCAGCAGAGCAGTAAGAAAACAACTAAATCTTTTGTTTTAAGCATAACTAGTCTTGTAGCGAACATTAAAAACAACCTTTGTGACTCAAATAAAAAAATCTGCATTATAAATTTATAATTTACTGTATAAGTTTAAGTAAGTGAAGTAAAGAAGAAATTAGACTAAGCAGGGATTACTTTGCCAGGTAGTGATTAATGTATTAATTAAAATCAAAACTTGCACAGATTACTTTGCCCTCTTACCTTTCTACCATCGTCCCTCTCCAAATGCATAAAATAAGTAGGATATAATCCTCGGTCCATGCCTTTCTTGTCTCTTGTAATACGACACTTTACAGTAATACCACGGGGTGCTGGCCTTAGAGCAAACTCTTCTAGATTTTCAACATCAATAGTTGGTCCATCCAATTGAGGGGAACCAGATGCTGCTTTTTCCTGATACAGAAAAAAGTAATGGTAGGGAAAAATCTTCATTATGCTGATTAACTGTACTGTGTTCAATTTTTATTTACATCAACCTATATTTCATGCTGCAGTTTTAGGTTTGGGCAATGCCATTAAAAAAATTTAGAACACATACATGTGAACTAATACGTCTCATTTATGTACAGTAAACACAAGAACAATATAGTATTAAATTAGTTATGATATTTATTGCACCAGTAGTTATTACATTATGTGTAAGTCAACGATAGAAATTTCAAATGATAAACATTACAATACATCTACTGTACATTGTCACTGACGGAATAGGTTGTGTATGGTATGAAATGAGAAACCAAATGCCAAAAATAAACACAAATCATTTCACAGACCATAAAGAACAGAATCAAAAACAAACTTGTTAGAATACAAGATTTTCTCACTTGCTTAAGCGTTTTCTGAAATCTGTAATAATATGCAAAAAGTTGTATTTGATAATGAAAATAAACTTTCTCATAAGATTAGCTCATTTATTATTTTTATGCACCTTAATAAAAGGATAAATGTCTGTGTGTCCATGTGGTTGTTAAGCATTAACACTGCTTCTGAAGCATTTTATTAGTGCAAATGTTTTTGATGTGCTATTTTATTTTATTCATATATACATTACAAAATACATTCCAATAGATGGTGAACTGCAAACATTAACACGGAGGTCTACATTGAATACATTAGTCATTTTATAATATCATTAAACACATGCTTAGTTACACATTGCCTCAATAAAAATGTATGTGATGTTTATTCATAAAACTCATAAAAAACTAAAAAAATATGCTGATTGTATTCTGTTGGCAGTAATGAATTATTTTTTTCTATGAGAGCTTGATTGGATGAAATAAGCTGCACATGAGGATTATAAAAATGTCTCAAATTAAAGTACAATGATTATCATACAGTAGGTGTTATGCTTTACCAAGCAATATCTATTACATGGAAGAGAAAAACTACAGAATGTGTTACCAAATAAAAGATAAGGCTGACCGTGTTAGATTTAGTACTTGAAGCAGATGCTGGTCGCTGGATATCTGCATGAGGAGAGAGAGATCTGGCACTCTCTCCCTCATCTTCACTGTTGTCTTCATCAAAGTTCAAGCTTCCAGATATTCCTATAATGATAAAAATGGTAAGGCTGGGTTGGATATTCTTTGAAGAATTTCTTCCTTTAATGCCGTTTCCCTTCAAAACATGCCACATAAGCAATATACCATAGTGTATACTGTCATCTTTTTTTATATTGGAAAGGTTGTCATGTGTTCCAAATGCATTCTACACTAGAAAGGTTGCCATTACATGCCCACTTTTGCAAAGACCAGGTGCAGCACAATTATAGCACTTTCCAAAAGATGGTTTCAAAATGGAGGAACAGAACTTTTTCACTTTTAACATATCGTGATTATTCAGTTATTTATGTGTAAATGTACTCAAGAAATTATGTGCACTTAATATCCAAATATCTACACTAAATCTAAAAACATAACATTCTGAGTTCAAGTGTCATGGTCTGTTAGCTATTGGCCCTGTGTGGTTTACACCTTCCCTATTTTTTTGTTTGTCTTTGTTCAGGTATTCACTTTTTCACATTCCCAAAGACATGCAAATTAAGTTAATTGACATCTGTAAATGGGTCACATGTAACTGTGAATGTAGGTGTCTCCATGAGTGGGTTTTGCAATAATCTGGCACCAAATTCATGATTTGCTTTTGTCATGCATCTGATACTACTAGATTTGCCTCCAGGTTTGAGAACATTGTTATTTATGTATTTATGATAGCAAAAAGAAAGTGTACATTAATAATCAGTTAATGAAGTCAGCTTTCAGATTATAAGTAATTGTTTAATCAAGCTAAAAAATTATAAATAATTGTTTAATCAAGTAAAACAAATTAGTATTTCACAAGATGTTTAAAGATTAATGTGAAAGTAGATCAGAATTAGCCACCATCCTAACAAGCTGAGCTAATAAATTGGAGAGAATTACAAGTTGTTTTCCTAAAAAGGGTGAAATTTGTTAAACGAAAGAATTTGTATTGATTATTGCTAATTAATTTTAGCAGCTAAAAATGGGATGTTGGGGAAAAAAGACACAGGAGTGACTGGCAATGACAACATAGCTAAGCCTCAGAAAATTCTTATCTGTTATAGTGGAAGGCCAATACATACAAGAATGCAAGGTCCATCAGAATGTGCTGATGAGAAAAAGGATGAAAATGATACAGCACCCTGAATAAGGACAGGAGATGCAGGTTTTACTTTTGCATACACCACATGACTGGTTGCCTGGGGGTATAGGGTAGCCTGGCATACCATGCAGAGTCCAGAGGGATTGTTTTGGGGTAAGATATCTTCAGAGTCAGTGTCGGACATTGTAACCATGAGGGGGAAAAAAACATGCAAAGTAGAATGTAATTCAGAATAAAGATGAGAAGTGTCCTAAGCACTTGCTCCTACCAGCAAAGTGACATTTTTAATAATGATACTGAGTTGCTGGATTCAGAGGCTATAATGTGCTAAGCATGATGAAGCCATGTGATACCTGGACTGTACCACTGGGGTTGGGGAATGGGTACTGCATAAGCTCTTATTGAGCAAAAAAGCGCACAGAGAGTATATTGTGAAAAAGGCCAACAGAAATTTTACCATGAAAATTTTCAGAAAGCAACAGTGACAGTAAAGTTGATAAAGCTCACAGAATTAAAGTTAAATTAGCAATCTGACATCAGTTGTTATCATAACATAATGTTACAAACTCTGCTTAATCCATTTAAAGGATGCCAGTCCAACGCAGTGTTCTCTCTCACACACACGCCTGCATAATCAAATGGAATAACCTTACACGTATATCCTTGAAAAGATATACAAGTTAAAGTGCCTAGTATTTAAAACAAAACAAACTTTACATAAGAAAGACAGGACAGAAAAAGATAACTAGCAGTACTCGGGTGTGCTGTATACTGAGTATACACACTAATTAAATTCTAATATTTTTATGAAAAGATAAAAAGTTTATTTTCTGAACAAAAAGTTGCTTATTAGAGGAGAACTCTGCATCATCATTCTACACTTTCTGGCTCACTAAGTACTCTAGACAGGAGTACTGTATGGTATGGCTTCAACTAAATATTGCAAACCAGTAACGGCGCATTGCTCGATAACGTGCAGTGAATACACTTGAGTTGAGCATTCCTAGTTTTCATACACTTTCTCTGTACGTTTAGCATTCATTTGCTCAGAGGTTGATGTGCTTGCTGCTTCCTGAGCAGCTTTTCTTTTCTCCCCTGTGGCGGCCTTCTTCTTCTATTCTTTCATCTGCATCTTTTCATGTTAAATCTGACTAAGTCAGTGTTTGTGTTGCAATTACTTAGTACGTTTTTCTTAATTTTTCACTTAAGCTGGCACTTAAGTCTTCAATCTGCTTCAAGAATGATTTAAGATATGAAGAGGTAGGGGAAATGACGGCGAAGGTGATAGGGAATAAGAATGGCGCCCGTACACATGTGCCGCAAGGCCGCCTTGCTGGCCACTACCGAGAGTTGATTCTAAAATAAAATAAAAATAAAAAGAGGAATAACCTTGGAGGTCAATCATCACCCCAAAAGTGGATAGCAGACGTCAAGTAGTATATGTGTACCAAATTTCAGGTCAATAGGTCAAATGGTTTGCGAGCTACAGGTGAATTAAAATCCTGGACAGACAAACAAACAGCCACAGTTGCATATTATATATAAAGATTTCTTTTTTCTATCACTCCATTATCAGTTCCTTAATGTCAACTTTAAGCAGGAAGGCTGATCCTAGGTTCAAACAAACTGGAAAAATATTGTTTTACAGTTTGTGCTGTACCTTGAAATCACTTTTACTGTAAAGGCAATAGGCCTAATAGGGCCCAGTGGAATTCACTGTCATATGCAAATGTGCATAAAGAGTTTGATTGTGCACTAAAAATGCCATAAGTTAATCCAAAAGTGCACTGTGACACCAAATGCAGAGATTTAATTTAATACTATACATTAGGTTCTATGATAGTTTATGATAATTGTTGATTTTCTCATCTTTCCTCTTCATATACTAAAAAGGCTACCTAAAACAGATTGACAGCTACCAACAGATTGTGTGCATGTCATTGGAATGAGCAAGACTAAATATTGAATGGCAAAAGACACTGTGGTGCAAGGTAACTAAGTGACTGAATGTAAAAAACGCTGGTTAATTTCATTTTACAGAAAGTGACTAAGTAGTTTCCAATTGGACACCGATCAGTTGTAACTTAAGAAATTGCAAGTAAATATTTAAGCATTGTACATATGTATGTGTGAGACAAGCTGGTGCTAAGATTCCATAGTATTTCCATTATAAGTACTCTAAATTAGTATTTTCAATTGATGCATGTGTGGAGTATGCAGTGTCCTAACTAACTTCATTCATAAAGTCTGGGGACTTTTATGGGGACCTTGCACCTAAGCAGAGCCAATGTTATACTGTTTAGCATACTTTGTCTTTACAAGAGATACAGGTCAGAACTGAATGAACATTTTTTTAATGTAAAATCATGCAGCTATACCGGCACAGGAAAAAATGAACAGTTTAAAACCGGAAAAGTTAGAAAATCTACACATGGCATAACATTCAGGTGTGTACGAGTGCTGTGCAGGCAATATGACCCCTGGCTTCAATAGGTAGGTTCCTGAACATTCTCAATCCATTTCAGGGTTTTGTTGTGGTTTGGTTGCAGAGACTACTGAGCAAAAGGCTGAAAACAGGCCTGCACAGGACTCTAGTCAGTCACAGAGACCACTCTCACTGTATTGGAGAATGAATTAACTGCAGTCCAGAATAGGTATGATGTAGGTCACGTAACGGCCATAACGTCACATAATGCCCACAGTGTCTGTCACGAAACTGACGTTGTGAGCGACAGGTGATATAGGGGCATTATGTTACTGAAGTCATAGTTATTGCAGACTGCAATTACATTTTGCCACTCACATATGCACACACACATACCAAAATTTGCAACTGCCAATAACATGATCTAAATAAAAAAAAGATCAATTAACCTCTTTTTTTTTTACTTGAACATGTCTAGCCATAGTAATCTTCATAAAATGGAACTTACAAAGCTTCAATTAGGACAAATGTTAGAGAATAACAGAAGTAAAAGACACACTTTATTACAGTGACTGATCATTATGGATATCAGGTGAATGTGGCACTCTGATGATAGATTTTAAGGTGACAAATTTTTAAAGTTCCAAACCGGGACATTTGTGTAGCATGTATGCTCATGCATAATGCCCATCCTTATTTAAAGCCTGTATTATCTTGCCATTATCATCAAAGAGGCATTAGAGCACAGGAAGAAAAACAGTTTCAAATATAAACACACAGAATTCAACACAGTGCTTGATTTGGAAACAAAAAAATGCGGGTGCCCTCTCCATTAATGTACTTCTTGCTCGCCCTTAAGATGCTGTTCGAATATAACACAAGTTGCAAATCAAGCAGGGATCCCCCTTGGAGTCTTGTGAATGTTTTTGTAAATATATTATGACAATGTTTGTTTTGATGAAGCAATGTTTTCCACACCAAAAACTTTATTAGATGGGTAGCCTGTTAAAACCAGGACATTTTTATACTTGTCAGTCACTGGCGAATCTGGTCAACCTAGTAAATTATAGTGTCAATGAAACAGTAAACCTTTATAATGTGCAGATATTGGAGCTGTGAGGTTGGTTTAAATACTGAGTGAATGTTTATTTAATTTGTGTATAATAATGGCTTACACGCAGCAGGGTACTTCATTCATATCTGGATAACCTTGTGTTTTTCTTACTTACATTTTTTTTACTTTTAAGGTTAGGAAGATCATTTAATTTACCTGTGATTTTAAGCATCTGGAGGAGTAAGATGGTGATAAACTGGTTGTCTTCCTTTTGCACTCAAGAGAGCAAGGAACTATGAGATTTCATAAAGCAGAAACAACCTGCTGACAATGGATTGCCTGCTAGCCCAGCTTTCCATGCAAGAAGCTTGTGACAGTGAGCTACTTTATACCAGTGTTTCATCATCTTGTTTTGGGCATCTGTTTGCAGTCAGTAATGGAGGTGAAAAAGACAAAAATATGCAAACTATACAAGTTGGTGTAACTTCTGCCAAGGAAAAATTGAAACTGTAAATGAATTTGTAGTTAAAGTGGCCTGGAACGTTTCTCCTTTTTAAAATGCTTACCACCATAAACCCTAGAGAGGGAGAAGCATAGTCGTGAGAAAATATGAATCAAAAAAAGTAAATAAGAAAATATGAAACAATAAAATAAAACATCTAAAGGAACATAAAGTCATAGTGTCAATATTGTTACATATACAGAGTACACTGAAATTCTTACTTGCATGAAACACATATTGATTTCTTTCATATATGGCTTCACAATAGCAATTTTGTAATAAAGAAAGAATTTTCTTAAACATGCAGTTCTAACTAAAAACTTGCACCATATAATTCAATGTGTGTATTGTCTGTTGACAATGAATTATGCTTTTTTTTTCAATTTTGTTGCATTGGCATTGTTTTGTTACTTAGTAGATGTGAAGCTTGTTTTGCTATACAGACCAATCAAAAAACATATCTCTCAGCTCAGAGTTTTGACAGCCTTATCCTGCTTTGCTGGAACCTTTAACTTCTAAAGTAAATGGAATTTTCATGTTTACAATTCAAATGTTTCATTTCTGTTGATATGTAAAGTACTGCTTTCAGATGTTAATATCAAAATTAAATGAATATGCAGTTTATCAAAAGATTGTAACAAAAAATTTAAAAGGACCAACTTATAGTACATTAAACAAATATTAGCATTGTTTATACTAAATGTAACTGTATTAAACAAAATACAAAGACGCAGATGGCATATGAAGAATTTGAAGGGCAGAAATAAAAATCATGGCTAAAAAATTATAGACAAATTGTAGTGTCTCTCAAATAATAAATTATATTCAAGATTAATAACAAATTCAGTAATAACAAAGCAGTTATTTGAAAGCTCCTACTGTATATGCACAGCAGTAATCTTTCTAATATCGTGCCACCTTTACTGGTTATATTTTAAAGTCAGGACTGTTGTAAACCTAACACATGTGAATTAACAAATTAACAAAATATAAGCTATGTCTGCCTGGTTCTTTTCGTATCTGTTTTATTTGTGTTCTTGTGAAGTGCTTCCTTTCACTTTATATCTTGTCCTCCCACATTAAACAGCAAAATCAAATGATTTGAAATCAACACTGAGAAAAAAAATGTAAAATCACGTATATCCATGCCCTTAGGAACTTCTATAAAGTTTCTTTTGAAATTCATATAAAGAATGTCAAAGTACACTTCAAGATGTGCCCTAGCAGTAACCTCTAGGGAAAAAAAACAAAATCTTACATTTTGGAGCTTGATGAAAATAAGAAATGTTGATGAAATACCCACAATGAAGATGCTAAACAATTGTATTTTTTTCTCTTCTGACCACAAGTCCACTGTGCTTCTCATCTACGCCAGTTTAATTCCCTCACAGATAGCACACAACTTATCAAAATGGGGGATATTTTAATATACATGAATAACAGGTGTTTACTACTACTAAGCTAAGAAGTGTAGGTATGTATGATATATGTTCTATTCTGTAAAGGATATTTCCTTTGTGTTTATTGCTTTTTGTTATAGCATGTCATAACGAGTCAATGAAGGAAAGGTAATTCCACAACTGACTTTTGTTCCTGGATTGCTGTTGGTTATAATGGAAAGGTTTGACTTTGAGCTTTTGCTAGCATAAATCTGCAAAATGTTGGCCTAGGTGGGAGAACATTGAAAATGTGAATGAGACCTAAAAACTGAATAGAATTTGCACTACAGGAAAAAAAAAATTGAGGGTACCCACTCAATTATATGCCACTTACTTTAATGGATTATATAATAAAGCAACACTGGATGGGGACAACTTTTATTTTTATCATCCAACATCTTGATGCTTCAGCAAGTCCTAGCCTAATTTATTAATTGCCATGGAAACTACACAGAGTGTATTTACATCCTTATTTGATAATACTAATACAGTATCTCTCTATAATATTATGTATCTCTTACAGCTGTTCTTTTACAAAATCTAAATTAATTTAAAATGTATATTTGCAATAATTCTATTTTTGTTTGGATTGCCAAGTTTCATTTTAAAATATTCCTATAGAGATACACTATAGGGTATTTTATAATAACATAAACTGTTTAAATGAGAGATATCAACTTTAAAAATCATTCTTATTTTAGCATTTTATGACTTTAATATACATAAAGGCAAACTGTTCCAGTTTCCCAGTTTGATATATTGTATATACAAGCAGCATGCAAGCACACACACATAATTGTTAAATTGTATCATAAGAGTGAACCAAGTAATATTGCACATGAAATTTTGGGAAATAATTGTCAAACACAAACTAGCAAGGCAGGGGCAACATCCTCAGTTGGGATTTGCAGTCATCGGTTTAGAGAGAGAAAAAGAAAGCTGCCAACAACGGTTAGCAAAATATTTAACAAACAAAGACGCAAGCTATCAGTTAGTAGCCAGTTTTGGTGCTATACAAAAACTCACACCCCGGCTGGAGGCTGGCATATTCTCTTTATTTAACCAAAGTCTGAGCATAATAAAAAGAGATGTTGATTTATATTACACTTAGGCAAACTAAAGTGTAAAATATTAAATATTTCCTTTAAATAAAATCTTTTTAATTCTCAGAAGAAAAATAAAGTTTATGATGTCAGATATCTGATGAGGAAATGTCACAATAATTGAAGACTATTTAGTACAAAACGTTGTCAATTAATAATACTTCACAGAGACAATTTAAGGAACTATACGGATTTTATTTTTAATCTTTTATGCATAGTTGTAATCAGCTACTACAAAATTGAAACTATTTAAAAGAGACTCAGACTGAAAAAAGAGGAAATGATCCAGCCTTCAACCCCCCACTCCCACTTGAGTGAGAAGATTTGCAATACTACCTGATTGTATCAATTTCTCTCGGGCGGACAAGGGGGCCTGTGGCCCCACAGGTACCTCATCTATGGACCCTTTTTCTGCAGTGTCATCAGCTGGCTGGAGCACCTTCTCCTGGTGTTTTTCAGCTGAAGGAGGAGAAGGAAACTTATACAAGGGTTCTTTAAGAAACAGTTGCTATTTTGCATGTTAGTGATATTTAGACTGCAGCACGGGCAAGTCTAAGAAATGTGCTACTGCATGATTGATGTTTTTCTTAAATAATATTAAGAACCATAAATTCAAACATAATAGGAACAATTTACTCTCTCTAACTTAGAATCAAGTGAAGTCATCAGGTGAAAAAAAAAATATCATCTATCATTTAATATAGCTTTTAACTGTAAAAAGATGTCTGTTTAAAGCACTGGTGACCAGCCAAACCTGCAAGAACACATACTAAAAACAAGCATCAATTAACAATATAAAATATCTTCATTTATTATTATTATTATTATTTTACTATTGGCCAATACAAATTATTATATCCCAGATAAAATTACAAATTAGGTGTCATTTTTGCAGATTGTATAATAAATCACAGTTAATTTAGCATTTGAAGAACTATACAGTACATGGCAAAACATCTTACATGCAACTTTTGTCCACTCTTCCTTACTGTGTCAACTGTTGTACTTCTGTTACTTGCTTTGCTAGAACAATCTACTTCACACCTTGCTACATTTCTGTTAAGATATGGACTATGAAATTTGGATGCTTAACAATTTTTAAACAGATTTGTGGGACTGCTTGATTTCTGCCTTGCACTTGTTGCTACCATGTTAATCTCTGGTGAATTAGGTGACTTTGATCATGAATAAATGAAGGAATAGAAAGCATCATTTGTGGAAAATTGAAATACATTTCTTACACATGGTCATTCCTGTGAGTGCTGTGCAGAGTGAAGGCAGAATGTCTGTTTTACCCAGTTGATTCTGGTGTTCGTCAGGGGTATGTTCTTGCTCCTACTCTGTACAATTCTTGTATGGACTGGGTGTTGGGGAAGGTTGTGGGGTGCAGCGGCTGTAGGGCATCTGTTGGTGATGAAAGATCCACGAATCTTGACTTTGACAACGATGCTGTGATCTTCGCAGAGTCAATGGAGGCTCTGATTGGGGCACTCGAGAGACTGAGCGAAGACTCTGACTGTCTGGGCTTGTGAGTGTCCTGGATAAAACCCAAGATCCTGGCCTTTAATAACCTCTTAGGCACAGCCATCAGCAGTGTGTCTGTCTGCAAAGAGTGTCAAGAGGTTTACTGACCTTGGCAGTGACATTCATGTCTCTGACAACTCCTCCTATAAAATCAGTAGACGGATTGGGAAAGCAAGAGGGGGTCATGAGGTTGCTGGAAAGGAGTGTGTGCTGTTCCCGATATCTATGGAAAAAGATGAAGGTCCAAGTCTTTACAGTCCTGGTGCTTCCTGTCTTGCTATATGGTTACGAGACATGGACACTATCCAGTGACCTGAGACGAAGACTAGACTCCTTTGGTACTGCATCTCTCCGGAAAATCCTTGGGTACCATTGGTTTGACTTTGTGTCGAATGAGCGGTTGTACCTGCATTGTAAGGGAGCGTCACTTATGGCACTACAGCCATGTGGCGCGTTTCCCTGAGGGTGATCCAACTCATAGAATCCTCATTATTGGGGACCAGAGTGGTTGGACCAGGCCAAGGGATCGCCCACGTAACACCTGGCTGCGGCAGATAGAGGGTCATTTCCGGAGGATGGGACTGAAGCGTGCGTCTACCTGGGGGGCTGCCAACTGGGATCCAGAGCTGTTTCATCATGTGGTGGGTGCGGCAACGCACTGTACCAGTGCATGCTCCCTAACTTGACTTGAATTTCTGCATGTTTTGTGTATGATCAAACAGGAAGTCCTACTTTGATACCAGTACAGACTTGTGATATGTAGCAACATTAAATCAATTTTAAAATACTTTTAACAATCTACTTGCATGTAATATGCTATTACATGTAATTTATATATTTTTTAACCTCTGGTAATGAGAAACATAGAGTGTATCTATTCAGCTTCATGAACAAATGACTAAATGAATGAATGAGTAGATTGTTGGTGGTGCAGAATAGATAAATAAATATGCCACCTTATTAAATGTAGTATTTTCATTTTATTTTCAAGTGTGTTCAATATTGCATGTAAAATTTAGATTACTTCATATAAGTAAAAAAACATATTGCATAATATTAAGTAGTGGTCTCAGAATAATGTAACAGAAAACTCAGGTTTACACCACAGCCCTTAGAAAGAAAATTTGTTAAAATTAAAGTTAGACTTTGCAGTAAAATATAACAAAAACTAAAGAGAGTAAAGGGTATTCCATAAACATTTAGGAAGCACTGTAATTCAGATTTAAGGAGCTGCTGATCAATTTACTGGACCTACTTTGCACTTATGCAATGTAAAATTGCTGAGAGTTTTTTGATCCAACATATGCAGACAAGAAAAACTTATTGATAGCATGATATCTAACAACAAAAAATGAAGCTAAGACAATAAAGGTAATTTTTTAGTTGAACTAATATGTGCTTAAAAGCTTTTATTTAATATTTGACATGAAGAAACTAGAAAAGGCAATACAAATATCATTTCAACAGGTGAACCATTATGTGTTACAGTGTTATTTGTTCCTGAGCTAGTAAGACATTTTTATTTAAACATGCTAATGTAGAAGGAATGTGTCATAACCCTCACCTGGCTAGATGCTGAAGATAGTAGGAGTTAGTGGTAGTCATTGGAAATGCATAGTCCTGGACTATGCAATCCATCTATTAGTTTATGAAGGAAGTCTAAACACATGAGCAATTCTATATCAGTTGACTTCACATTTCAAACTTGTATGAGAGAAAGATGTTCCATCAAAAATATTTGCAGTGCACTGGGCATTCATTTTAATTGGAAATACAAGTGAGAAATTACAGAGGTGCAATGCATGCAAACAATAAACTACCAGAAGTGTGATATTGTTAGAGAAATTATCCTTCACTTACATTCTACATAAATATTTGTATGCTTGACATGCGACAAAGAAAAACACAGGTCTAAGTGCTTGGTGTACTGTGTTGTGATAATTAGTATGTCACTGTCACATATTTTTTAAATAGTTATATAAACAGATGTGATTTTTTGCTATATTTACAATATGCATACACTGTACTGTATATATAACTTGCTTTCATAAACACATATAGAAATACTTTGGCTTATAATAAAAAATGCATATTACTTAAATGAGACATTTTAAAAGCATAATTTCTAAGCTGGAAGAAAAAGTACTTTTGAAATACAAACATCCTGAACTACAAAAAGTGGAGCAGATGACACACAGTGTTTCTTGCTGGCTATCTAACACAGTGCTTTAACATTTAATCAATTTCTTGTTGGAATCCATTAAGTCTTTATACCTTTTCTCCAAACCATGTCACTTGGATAAAGCTGAAGTAGCAAAATCTCAGCAACAGACAGGAAACTGGCCCATTGCCTTGTTTTGGCTTTTGGAAATGAGACTCTTGTTCTAATGATGTATTGTATGCTTGTCCCTGAGGAGCTCTGTTCATTCTGTCTTGAAATGTCTGCATGTTAATTGAGCATTTAGTAAAGACAGCAAGATAAATTCACCTATAATTCAGGCATTGTGTGCCCCCTTCAAAATACACTTCATTCAATAATGATGTATTATCCAATCCAATAAATCCAATTATAATCACCAAGTAATGATTTTTATATGACTGCATGAATTTAACGTTACAGCATTCCTTTCTTGTTAGTTGTTAGCACAACAATGGTCATGTCCATAGAATAGTTTGAAGTACACGAAAACGAAGACATCCGTATACCATGCTTTTCTTAGTTGCCAGAGCATTACAAAAGAAATAATTTAAAATTGATCTTGGAATAATATCTAAGAGGCTTCTACCTCCATCAATAAGATATAATCTGACATATTCCTCCTACAGAATTTGAGTCGCTGCAAAACTTTTCATTCATGTAGCATATGGTCATTCTTTAATCTTTTCATTTATCTATTGGTGTTGCTATCTTTAGTAGCCCATGCAGAACAAAATTTAATGATTCATTAACAATACAGGAGATTTGAGGTTTACAGACTATGCTACACAAAACAGATGTAATCAAGCAGATCATTCTCAATAAAAATATGTTGTTTTAAGCATTTTCAGCAACACTCCTGCTTCATGATCAACGCAATAATAATTGCCTTGCGCAGCTGAAATTATATCCAAAATATATAACTGGGGGAATGTTTGTGTAAAATTGTTCATAAAAAAGTTTACAATAAACTTCTTCTAACCTGTATAAAATTAAAGTAACAAAAATATTTTCTAATATTAATCTTTCTATATAAAATTACACAACCACTAAAACCATTCAAACAAATATTTAAGTTAAATATTTATTTATGTTTCAACATTTCAGAAATTAATGCTGGAAAACTCAATTGTATCTTATATTGCTGAGAGAGAGAAAGAGGCAGAGGTGCAGAAGAAGTACATGTTTCAACACAAGACTAGATATAGTCAATTAAATAAATACTTTCAGCATAATAACAAACATTTAACCTTTTGCTTGCCACTAAATTATCTTTAAGACTTTTTTGTTTCTGCTCTTTTTCAGTTATGGCTTATATAACAGTGTTGGTATACGTCCAACAACTCCTATTGATTAAAACTAGCAATAACAAACCAAATCACCTTTCCCTAGTGTCTGTGTCTTCCAGCTAAACTTCCCACTCCCAAACTAACCACATGAAACCTTATGTTTCTAATTCTACTGCATAGTTAGAGACTGTGAGATGTGTTAGTTATATTAAAATGTCTGTCATGACTGTTAAGGTGCAAGTCTTCACACTGACCTTGTTTAATTTTTGAAAATTAGACTTTGCCTATAGGACTGGGTTGTCTTGTTAGATATAGAAAATCAATATTACAGTTTTAACAACTTGTCAGATCAGGGGCTGAAGCTTTACAGGACTTAGAGAATTCATATTTAAATAAAGGAACCCCACATTGGCAAATTGTTTCTTCTTCTCTGTGCCAATATGCAAAGAATGGGCTGACAAGAAGGTAGTATGATCTTTGAAAAAAAATAATGCCTTTGAAATAGACATCTAACTAATTTATAATAAATGACAGACAGGAAGCCAATGAAAGTTATCCATCCTGACAGGTGCCAGTAAAGAGAGTAGGAGACAGCCCTGGGGGATTTGGGGACATTTTTGATACCAAATGTATACTGTTCCAGATTTTTAAAGCTGCTCCCTACCAGAGGGAAAGATGGGAAGAGAACTGTGGTAAAGGGTCAACTAGCAGGAAGGCAATATGACAAGACAGAAAGAAAGACACAGATCAGAGAGCAGAAGAATTGTAAATATCATTTATGCAATATATTTTGAGTTGGTTAAATAGCACATTTAGTTATCTTTTGATTTTCCATTATATAATATTAGTGGTATTAATTTTACCCTTAAGTTAAATAACAGCTCAAGCAAAATATTATGGGCAATATGAAACTAGAAGGAATGTAATGCTTAACAAACTTAATAAAATTAGGCTGACACTAATAAAAACAAGTAGCTGCATAATCATTTCATTTTATAGGTGTCAAGAGGAAAAAAAAACAATAGATCTCTAATTTAGGTGTGGTTAGTTGTAAAAAAAGTAAAAGTATGTAAACTGAATTTCTTCTATTTTCCCTGATCTATAATAGAGCACTCATAATAAATACTGAATGAAATTAGTCTTCTTTGTCTGTTGCCTGAATATGCATCAATAAATCAAGGACTTGCTTCTGTCTGTACTGTTAACAAATAAATTTGCAAAAGGGTATGTCTTTATCAGCCTGTCATATTCAACCACAATTGCTTATTTCAATAAATTATTTTAAAACAATAAGAAAGCAAGGAATGGAAAATGGCTGTGTTAGTTTCTCATATGTGCAGTCTACCTGTATTTTTCAGAAGACTGCAGACAGGCATCAGTATACTTCTTGACAACTCTTCTTCTGACTGGCATCTTAGTGAACCAAATACTTCAAATTCAAACTCAGTGCTCTATACAACTTTCTGCCCATGGTGGTCTCTTTGTCTTTTATGGTCTTTCACGTACTGAAAACTCTTCAGAAATGCCCTACACAATCATTTCATTCAAGACTTCTATGCATTATGATATTTGGTCTTCACATCTGATGACCTATATGACCCACCACTGTTATATGTCATCTTTAAAGTCCTGGGGGATGGGGGCAAAAATCATAGACTACAACACAGATAATAACAATGACAATAATAATAATAATAATCATCACACAGGTAAAGCATGGGACACACAGATGTGACAAATGGCAACATGATTGCAGATGTTGAATGCATTGCTAGTTCAAACAACCATCTATGGACATTTGAGCTTGGTAAAAAGTTCTCCAGTGTCAGTCTCTCACTGGTAACAATAGGTTGTGCATTGATTGGATAGTTCCATTGCACAGGATTAGGCAGGCTTAGAAAATGGTATGTTATGTGCATATGTCAGCAAGGATGCTGTAATCAGGAATTATGGCTAAATGTTTATACTTTAGTTTCATTGAAATTTGTCACTATATTAATCCTGACATCTTATTTAGGAAACTTAAATATAATGTATATGTTTATGGGGTTACCTTAGGTAAGATTTAAACTAAACTGTCATCATCATCATAAGCTAGATGGTAGGCTTCTATTTTAATCTGAGAGCTACAAAGATTACTTACAGTTTAAATAATTTGATTATGTAATATAAATGTTTTTTTTTTTTCCTTAGGGAACCTTTAAATGCAAATGCATAAGTAAATAAATATACAACTGTAAATAAATAAATGTATAAATATGTATAAATATATATATAAAACTCTTAGTATAGCGCAATTTTTACATATTTTCTGAATTAGCACAGCTCAAGGTCCTATTTTTGTTGCTGCAAGAAATCATGTCCCCCTTGACATTCTCAAATTGTTAATCCACTGTTTTATATCCAAACCATTTGTATTTCACTCTCCCCAGTCCTAGCTCTCCTTTCATGTTTCCAGGTTTCTATGTAAAAGTCTGGCAGTGATGACTCCACCTTAAAGCAAAGCGAGTGGCAGGGTGGCATTTACAGTTTCACCTAGTGCAGCAAAAAAGCTAAAGCCAGCTCCAACTATGTAACCATGAAACAACACCCATTTATTTGTTACATGGCACTGCTAAAATATATGGTTTGGATAATTTGAATCAATTATTCTGCTAGTGGAATTTAATAAAAATATGGAATAGGCAGGGTGCCTTGAGGAAGGGTATAGGAACCACATCAGTGTTGTTCTAGCCATTTTACAAGGTATTGAGTTTTTTGGTAAAACATTTAAGAAATTCTTGTTGCTATTTAGTTTACCAATTTGTACAGTATTTGTATTTATTGTTGTGTTATATTGTGTTTTCAAAAGCAAACACTAGGTGCCCAAAAACCTCATTTTAAAAATTATTTTCTTGAGTAACCTAATAAAATTGCATAGTCCTATATATTTTTTTTTTTATAAATAAAAATATTTTTTGTTTGCTCTCAACTTAAAGCAACTCAGCACCTAAGCCAGTGTATTTACCTCGTTTCTGTAAAACCTCTTGGATATCTAGCTTAGATGAGTGTTCAAGTAGTGTCTCCTTGTCACCATGACGTTCCAAATCCTCAGCTGGTGGGGACTCACTCACTGAGAGCATCTGAACTTTGTTATTGAGGTCTGTTGGCTCTGGCACCATGAATGCCGCAGGACCATCAATACCTACCCACCAAACAAACAACATAAAAGATTCACAAAATGAGATGTCTAAAACTTCTAAAACAATTTCCTCAAATTCTATAGAAGGAATAGTATATATTTATTTTCTGTTAGTTTAGTTTTGATAAAAGCAAAACTGAATTTATTTTCTAATTAAAATTTGATGACTGCCTGTGTTTTCAAAACTGTGTAAAAGAAATTAAAGATGAAGTCCCAGACACCTTAATTGTATTGGCTCACTTAAATAGTAAGGATATATCTAAAATCAATTATAGGCTCTTCTTTCTTATCTCATTAATAAAATGTATTATTGGATAAAGATTTTGGTTAAATTATGAAGCATTTATTAAGAGGAATTATTTGTATTCTTTGTTAACCTGCACAAAATCCGTACAGGACTGAATTAACATTAACTCCTAAGTGGTTAATTTAGACGAAGTTTAAGTGATTTTCCATAAATTTGTAACATCAGCATTTAATATAAACAAAAGTAGACTTTAATCTTCTTTATGTATCAACTGAGCTTTACTTTATAGTAATAATAATAAATAATAATACATTTTATTTACATATTGCCTTTCTATATTGCATACTCTTAAGTGATAAGCACCACCACACATAATAACAGGAAATTTCAGATTAGTAACAGTAAATAGTCCAGGTTTTTCAAAGAAGGGAACCATTAAATGTTAAATAGAAATTCATGTTTAATATAGTTCTTCTTGTGCATATACAAAAGAAAAACATGATAACATATTTGTCTCTAGATGAATTTTATATAGTTTTTGTATTATATTACATATATTTGTATTGCATTAAACAAAAATTAAGATGAGTTTGCATTCTGGACATGTAAACTGGATATGATGCATTTAAAATGTGCTTAAGAGACATTTATTATACAGTGAGCTTATAAGTAAGAGTCTTATCAAAGTTTTCAGATGGTTATAAATGCATCCACAGTGACATCCAGGCTGATAATTAGCACCGCTGGAAGAAAACGATAGAAACCAATCAAAAGCCATATGCTGTTTTTTTTAGCCTGTAATAAAAAGATCATATGTCTATGTTTATTGAAATGTGAAGCGGATGGTCTGTAATTTATGAGATGTATGCTAATATTAAACAGCCAATAGGACTTTTATTGGCATTGACTGTAAGCTGGTATGTAATGAAAAGAACATTCCAATGTCAGAATTAATACAACTAAATGTTATATATAGAGTATGTGTTTTGTATACATTTTATTTCCACTGGCCATATAGCTTATGCTCAAAACTGCTTGCAGCTTTCTAATTTGAAGATATGTTTCCTTAGTACTATACTTAGGTTCATCGTCTTTTTTCTCCGTTCAAATTGTAAAGTATTTAAACTTCAGCCTGATGGAACTTAGCATATGCTGAAAGGTTTTGCAAATATTTTGTCCTGAAATTTATCCAGTTACTATAAATGATCCATAAATATTTTTTTAATGAAGGCAGTACTCAATTAAAAACTGCAAAATGCGGGATTTTTATAACAGTGTGTTTAGTACAATTAAAATGATTTGCATTATGTGCTACTACAGACGTTACTACCCATAAGACTTGCATTTTCTATAACCCAAAATGGCCACAGTCAAAGGATCTATCAGCTATGGATTATTGGTAAATTTTAAGCCTATGTGTCGAACTTTATGCTTTGTGGCTACTACTCTTAGAACTCTGTCCTTACAATTCTGTGTCAGAGGCAATGCTAACAAGACAGTTAGTCTCCAATACTGATGTGCCTTTTGTAATTATCCAGCCTCCCTGTGCTGTATATCAACCTTCATTTTTGATCTAGCAATATTATTTATAATTTCATTCTATAACATTTCCATACCATGGAAGGGCTAGGGGCTATAATATATTTGAATTATCAAAACAAACAAAGACAGAAATAGTAGATTAATATAAATTCATCACATTATTTTGGCTAGTAAAAGTCAGAATTAAAAATGTATTTTGGGTCAAGTTGCTGTAGGTGTGGAGTGGGTTGTTTAAGTGGAAGGCATATTAATTGAGCTGTGATCTGTATCAATATGCAAGAAACAGTTCTGATGATTTGTTTAGTAAGGTAAAGCAGTCAAGACATGGTGAAAAAATATGATGGTGCACCTTGAAGAAAAAAAGTTTTTTTGCCATGTTAGTCAGTAGTGGTTCTACTAGTTTAGATACAGAGGATCTTTTATGTATTATCCCATGAAGAAACTGTAGTGTTACAGAATTTATGTATTTTAACAAGAGTCAAATATATTAAGGGACTATAGAGAATGTACTTGAGTTTAAACAGTAAGACAGACAAAAATATATGAGACAATGACAAGCGCATAAACGGTAACTCACAGAAAAGTACAGTCTAGCCAGAGGATACGTGGTAAAGGTTGATGTGAACACTTAAAAAAAAAAAAAGAATTAACCAAAAGTGTTGTGGGATGTTTATAGATTCTTTTTAAGCACAATATGACTTAAATCCAATCATCTACAACTGTATGCCAAAAACATAAGTTGTTCAATAATGTTTTTCTTCATGTTTTTCTCATAGTGTTATTAAAATACTATTACTACTCACCATCAAGTATGACATCACTGGTGATACTATGTCTGGACTCGACAAGTGGAGCCTGCTCTTCAGTTCTCTTAGGCTTGGAACGCCGGGGCTTTGCCTCAGGATTGGGCTGTACCATTAAGGGCTCTTGACGTTTACGCCGCTGCTTTTGCTCGAGGAGAGCACGCTACAAATTACAATAACAAAATAGCTATGATAAATAATTTTGTTTACTGAATTAGTTGGTAAAACTTACAATAAAGCAATAATGCCATTCCAATGTTTTTGTAAATACAATTTCTAGTCTTGATAAAACACCATGATTTCTTATTTTCACTTCAATGTATTTATTTTATAGCCTGCTATATCCAATTAAGAATCACAGTGGAGCCCATCCTCTTAATCACGAAATGGGCAATTTAATTTAATCTTAAACTGGTGTCTGTTGAACTGTTTTAGATTTTCTTCACATGGAATACCTGAGAGCTTCTGCCTATTTTTATGAGATTAAGGTGAGACGATAATACCACAGCATGAATGAGGTGAAAAGTTTAAAACTCTTGCAGCTTTGCAAAATTAATCAGTTGATATATTTGGACAATTCAACAGTAAAAAATAGTTTGATTAACAAAATGGTTCCCTTTTATTATTGAGATATTTCTTGAAATTCTCAATTGAAAAAGATTTAAACTTTTTATACAAGCGAATGAATGACTGCGTTTACATTAAGCAGAATGATTTTTCAGAGAATTTTTTTGTTTGATCGTCTTTAAAATATGTAAGAAGTCACCTTTGTTTTGCATAATATGTCTTGGTGTAGTCATGTTTGTACACATTATAGACATAAATAACAAGCAATTCAAACAACTCAGTAGTATTTAGCGAGTATTTCAAAGGAAATTATTAAAATAGAGGTATGTAATATCACCATTTCTAAAGATGAAAACACCACATCCTAGAACATTAGATAGACTATTAAAATTCAGAAAAAATTGCTCCTAAAAGCCAGAATTACAATAATTGATATCAGAAACAATTTGATTGAGAAAAAACTATTCCCAAAATCTCTACAAGAAATAAATTTGCAAAAACCTCAAGTAAACTTTTTTCACGTTGTCATTATGGGGTGTTGTGTGTAGAATTCTGAGGAAAAAATGAATTTAATCCATTTTGGAATAAGGCTGTAACATAACAAAATGTGGACAAAGTGATGCGCTGTGAATACTTTCCGGATGCACTGTATTCATGCTATTTAGACAAAGAATATGCTTAGATGTTAGATGTTATTGTGATTTAATCAAATCGGAAGGAATATAATAAACGGGTATGGTTTTCTATTGTACAGCCACTAAATAAATTATGTAACCTAGAAAGCAGAAACATTATAATTTTAAAAATTACCTGGTAAACGCCTATGGACTTCATTCCTATAGAAGCAATTAATTTTCAAGACCAAGGCAGTAGGATATAGAAATACACTACAAGAGTCAAGTCTACAGATACATGCTTTTGTTCCACATGTTTGACCGGCCACCACAAAACCAGGAAGTGTAGGATGGATGGATGGATGGATAGATATATTAATCCCCAAGGGGAAATTCACATACTCCAGCAGCAGCAGCATACTGATAAAAACAATATTAATTAAAGTGCAATAAAAGCACAGTGCAAGTTAAAAAATGCAAGGTGGAGAGGGCAAGGCAGGTATAACAGTCTATAATCTTGTGTAGTGTTAACGTTTACTCCTCCGAGTGCAATTGAAGAGTCGCATAGTGTGGGGGAGGAACGATCAGTCTGTCAGTGGAGCAGGACAGTGACAGTAATCTGTTGCTGAAGTTGCTCCTCTGTCTGGTGATGATACTGTTCAGTGGATGCATTGGATTCTTCATGATTGACAGGAGCCTGCTCAGCGCCTGTCGCGCTGCCACAGATGTCAATCTGTCCAGCTCCGTGCCTACAATAGAGCTTGCCTTCCTCACCAGTTTGTCCAGGCATGAGGTGTCCCTCTTCTTTATGCTACCTCCCAGCACACCACAGCATAGAAGAGGGCGCTTACCACAACCGTCTGATAGAACATCTGCAGCATCTTATTGCAGATGTTGAAGGACACCAGCCTTCTAAAGAAGTATAGTCGGCTCTGTCCTCTTTTGCAGAGAGCATCAGTATTGGCAGTCCAGTCCAATTTATCATCCAGCTGCACTACCAGGTATTTATAGGTCTGTACCCTCTGCACACAGTCGCCTCTGATAATCACAGGGTCCGGGAGGGGACTGGGCCTCCTAAAATCCACCACCAGCTCCTTGGTTTTGCTGGTGTTCAGGTGTAGGTGGTTTGAGTCGCACCATTTAACAAAGTCCTTGATTAGGTTCCTATACTCCTCCTCCTGCCCACTCTTGATGCAGCCCACTATAGCAGTGTTGTCAGCGAACCTTTGCACGTGGCAGGACTCCGAGTTGTATTGGAAGTCCGATGTATATAGGCTGAACAGGACCGGAGAAAGCACAGTCCTCTGCGGCGCTCCTGTGCTGCTGACCACAATGTCAGACATGCAGTTCCTGAGACACACATACTGAGGTCTGTCTGTAAGATAGTCCATGATCCATGCCACCAGGTACGAATCTACTCCCATCTCTGTCAGCTTATCCCTAAGGAGCAGAGGTTGGAGGGTGCTGAAGGCGCTAGAGGTCCAGAAACATAATTCTTACAGCACCACTGCCTCTGTCCAAGTGAGAGAGGGATCGGTGTACCACCTTCTCCTGGTATGCAAGCTGCAGAGGGTCGAGGGCGTGGCAGACCTGTGGCCTCAGGTGGTGAAGCAGCAGCCGCTCCATGGTCTTCATCACATGTAACGTCAGAGCGACAGGCCGGAAGTCATTCAGCTCATCAGGACATGATACCTTTGGGACTGGGGTGATGCAAGATGTTTTCCAAAGCCTCAGGACTCTCCCCTGTTCCAGGCTCAGGTTGAAGATGCGCTGTAGAGGACTCCCCAGCTCCAACACACAGGCCTTCAGCAGTCGTGGCTATACTCCATCTGGTCCCACTGCTTTGCTGGCACAAAGTCTCCTCAGCTCTCTGCTTACCTGGGCTGCTGTAATTGTGGGTGGGGGGAAACTCCCTCCTATGCTGGTATCAGCAGAAGGATGGGTGGAGGATGCAGTACTCTGAGGTGAGAGTGGGTTAGGGTGGTCAAACCTATTAAAGAAGTTGTTCATCAGGTTTGCTCTCTCCACGTCTCTCTCGATGGTGGCACCCCGCTTCGAGCTACAGGCAGTGATGATCTTCATCCCATCCCACACTTCCTTCATGCTGTTATTCTGCAACTTCTGCTCCAGCTTTCTCCTGTACTGCTCCTTCGCCTCCCTGAGCTGGAAGGAGTTCCTTCTGCACGCGCTTGAGCTCATGCTGATCACTGCCTTTAAAAGCCCTTTTCTTCTGGTTCAAAAGGCCCTTGATGTCACTTGTAATCCATGGCTTGTTGTTAGCATAGCAGCGTACTGTTCTTACTGAAACTACAATGTCCATACAGAAGTTGATGTAGTCAGTAGTGTAGTCAACAACCTCCTCAATGTTCTCACTATATGATCCCTGCAGGATATCCCAGTCCTTAGTTCCAAAGCATATCCCAGTCCGTAGTTCCAAAGCAGCCTCTCAGAGCCTGCTCTGTCTCAGGGGACTACTTCCTGAATGAGCGTGTGGTTGAAGGTAGTTCCCTCACTCTTGGTTTGTAGTGAGGCTGAAGCAGAACCAGGTTATGATCTGCTTTCCCAAGCGCAGGCAGCGGGATGGCGCTGTATGCGTCTTTTACGTTTGCATATAGTAGGTCAATAGTTCTATTTCCCCAGGTGTTAAATCCACATACTGGGAGAAGGCCAGTAATGTTTTGTCCAGCGTCACATGGTTAAAGTCTCCAGAGATTAGCACAAGCGCCTCGGGGTTTGTAGTTTAGCAACAACGGCGTGGATGATGTCACCCGCTATCTCTATGTCCGCCCGTTTACGTGTCCAGGGTTGCATAATTCCATGATGTTGTGAAATTGCATATTCTAGAGTATGAGTGTTATATCAGAAAATAAAAAAACACACTTCTATATCGCCATCATAACTTTAAACATAACTGCAAAGTACAGTATATTCACTGAACACTGACAATAATCATTTTTATAAATTTAGAGGTGGAAATTCCCACAAACTAGAGTGCAGATACCTTTTACCACATAATAACAGATAATAGGACAGTAAAGGAACATACATATATTTTGCCAGAAGGCTAAGATTCAGGTTAGTGCAAGAAAATGCATTATGTTCAGCTGCAAACATAGTAGTTTAAACAAATTCAAGAATGACAAAGCGAGAGTAGAATGACCTTCAGTCATAACTATACTACATAAATAAAGAAATAACCAAAACATTACCTGAAGAATGTTATGTTACAAAAAATACAGCAGTTGTTGTTTAAGAGAAAATCACTGGTAAACCATAGCTATTGCGAACACAGGATTATCAACTTACCAAAATGCGTAAAGTTTTCCACATTTATTTTTTCTGAAGGTCCTTAAATCATTAAGCTTTATATATCAATGTAAACTACTTCTCACTGCCCATAATCCAATACTCTTGTGATTCCTACATTACATGACAGTGGCAAAAAAAAAAGTTGGTTTTAGTACTCCTTTATCCCCGGCTGATTGTATTCAGTAGTGTTGTCAACTTAAGAACTGTAATAAAGTACTGCCTGGGAAGACACGTCATCAGCAAGTGGTGTGCTCAAGATTCCTAATGATTTACCAGTTTTATGACCATATTGGTTTTCTTTTACTTTCGTATCTTGACATTCTGAGCTATCTTAAAAACTCTGTATTAGTTGGATTACAGTTGATAAGATTCAGTACAAAAGATGGGATTACAATTTTTATGAATTAAAAAATAGTATTACAAGTTAAGTGGCACATTAACTGTAAAAAGATAATCTATAATTTATTTCAAAGTCCTTTATCAAATAATAGCACAGAAAAATACTGAAGGTACAATACAATATATAGTATTCTAGCCATGTTACCTATTGAAGACAGTTAATAGAATACAGTAAAAAATATTTTATATCTCCTGCCCTATGCGTACCTTCAGCATCTTTCCTCTGAATTCTCATGTTTCTGAGCCTCTTTTTACCAGCACACCCTATGTCAAGCATTTCACCGTAAAGCATTCTTCTCAGATTCTGTTACTTCAAGGAGTCTTGCTTGCATTCTGTCCACTTTTATATTTCCCATCTTTGAAAGTGACTCTTAGGGTGCCTCCTATGCCTTAAGGGCTCATTTATACTTAACAATCAGAACGCGTACGTGCTCGCATCATGGATGCCATGTGTTCCCAGCGTTCATCTGATGTGTCCTCTGAGCAGGTCCTCAGAAATTAATGCGACGCGTGCGCGAGTTGTGTGCTAAAAGTTGGAATGTGACGTCAGAGTCTCTATTTACTATCTACATGTGACAGAAAGCCACTTTGCGGATCCTATTAGATGGGTGCGCTTCGATATTTGATGAATAGTTTGATGTGGTGAAGCAAAATGCCGACATACGGATGTACTCGTGGTGCTTTTATATTCAAGCGTCGCATATTCCCGATCATAATGACACAATACAATTTAAAGGTCTCACATACCGTCTTCTGTGCCGTCTTTTTTCTAGGGCTTTCTGCAGTCCTGACAGCAGCGGATCACCAGCAATAGATCGCCACACTGAGTACATTAAATGTATGATTTTCCAACTCTCTGCACATTTAGAATCCTTAGATTTATACTTGATATCACTTTCATGATGAAATGCATTAAAGTACAGTATGTATGTTACATTTTACAGATAAATCAGTAATTTCGTTTAAATAATGAATACTGTTAATAATTACACACATGGGGGTGACACGGTGGCGGAGCTTTAGCGCTGCTGTCTTGCAGGGAGTCACGTCGCTGATATTCCCTGCCTGAAGTTTACATGTTTTCCTGCTGGGTTTCCTCAGTGTGCTCCAGTTTCCTTCCAAAGATATGCAGATTTGGTTACACTAAAATTCCGCTAGTGTATGTAAGTGCTTTTATTCACCTTTAATCATTAAACATCCTTTTCGGAGATATTGCGGTAAGGTGTCATCAGAATTTAATGGGTGTTCCAGGCAATTCACAACACAGCGAAGCCGAACCTGTTCTCACCGTGTTTCCTCCAGATTTACGTAAAGTACGCGCGCAAGTATAAACAGTACAACGCTTGCGTAGCAGGAGCGTCTGCTGCAGCACGCGTCGCGTGAAGTATAACCCCAGCCTTACTCCTCCTTGTGCGTTTCACACTTACACTTCCTCTTTCGATCAGATTACTAAAGTCAAACTGACCAATCAAATTCCTCTAAGGGACTGGATACATGCACAGATCTTAACATTTTATTATATACTAGGGAGATCTTTAATTTTACTCAGAGACAAGTATTTGCATCTGTAGTATTCAAAAGCTAAAAAATTCAGAAGTTAAACAAAGCAAAGAGAAAAAATTCAGAAGTTAAACAAAGCAAAGAGAACACAGAAATGAATAAGAATTACAAACAGCATTGCAACAAGTTTTCTGGCATTACATAAATAAAATCTGTTACAATGAAACAGCTAAACTTACTACACTGCTTTAATAAGCTTGCATGATAGCGTTGGGACTTGCAAGGTTACTTGCAACCACTAGTTATAGTTTATTTATAAAAAAAATGTGCTGTAAAATTAGTTCTTATTGTGAGTAGGAAAAGAAAAAATGTGTTTCCATGGAGACTGTGATAGAGTTTTGAAAGGAAACAACAGGATTAAAAACAGTTGCCCCTGAAGCATGGTTTTTCCATCAAGTATTACTTGAAACAGGAAAAAGTTATGGTTCATCTTTTCAAATAAATATGGTAATTTACTATGCTTACTGTATATCAATCTGCAACAAGAATTCTCCATTGTCTTCTAAACAGGTTCCACCCTGCTAATATACAAAAGAGAGCCTTAAAAAATGAAACAATTATGTAATTCATGAGCTGATTAAAAACAATCTATTATCGAGACTCTATGTTCAGATAATGACCTTTTTTTTTCTTTGACATTCTTTTTTTCCATATACTAGACTTGTTTTAACCTATGGGCTGGATTGTGATAGACTGTCGGCCTACAAGGTTCCCTTCAATAGATTTTCCAGCATCCCAATGTTCTCTCCTGGAAGGAAAGAATTTGTAAATATGTCAAGCAATATAATTAAACTTGACAGTTATTGTGTGCTATGGAAAAATGCCTCTGCCTTTGTGACTGGCATCCAGAAATTTCTTTAATAATGTCAAAATTGATCTCTACTTATTTATGATTTTTTTTCTGATTTATTTATGCCTGTAGTATACTATTAATATACCTGTAAAATTAAATTCTTCAACAATTCGAGACACAACTTATACCCATCTACTAGAAAGATAGACAATTGCTGTATCTAACATTAGAAAAGGCCACTCAACCCAACAAGCTTGTCAATCCTATTCACGTAATTTTCCAAAATAATATTCAGTTTAGCTTTGATGGTCCTTAAAGCACTATTGTTTACTACACTACCTGATAACTTATTTGATGCATCTATGGTTCTCTGTGTTAATAAAAACTTTATATTTTTTGTGTCAAATCGACTCTCAACAAGATTTCAACTGTGTCTGTATGCTCTTGTTGAAGAGTTTATTTTAAAGTAGAAGTTGGGATTCATTCAATCCTACTGACTCCCTTTATATATTGTAAATAATTCAATCAGGCCACCTCCTAATCTCAATTTGCTTAAACTAAAATGATTCAACTTCTTTAACCTTTCTTTTCCTTATAGCACACATACCATACTGCCATGTATCAACCTAGTTGCTCTTCTTTGTACTTTTCTCTAACTCAGGTACGTCTTATTTGCAATATGAAAATAAAACTGCACACAATAACATGGATAAGGTCTGTAGAGCATTGTATGGGTTATACTTAAGCTTGACTTGTACTCCACACATCAGCAATGTGTTTCACAAGAGCCACCTGCTGGCTATATAGTCAACTTCTACACCAGTATTGGCTGTGAACTTTTGAAGAGATGAAGGTGCTATGACAAACACAGTATGACTTGGGATTCTTTCAACCCAATTAAAATGTGCAGAAAGTCCTGAGCTGTTAATTCCACAAAATGTGACAGACTTGCTGGAGTCAGCTTTTGGAAGTACTATAAGTTTATTTAAGTTTTTTAGTTTCTTCCAAAAATAAGTATATGTTCTTTCCATTGGTGGTTCCAGTACATATCTTCTATGTAAGATGATTCCTACAGTTAACTGGTCATTCTCTAAACAGTTAGACTAATGCATACCGTATAGAGAGACTAAGGGGACAGAGCTTGAATTTCAGTGTATATTATTTTAAAATCTTTCATGGTTTTACTTAATCAAGCAGAAAAATTATGCTGTTCTTCCAAGGCTTTGTTGCCATTTATCCCTACTATGGAATTAGTTCAGAAACAAAAATAAATTATTATATGCATTGACAGCCTGGCAATATGACCAATCACCTTTGATTTGCTATAATTTTAACTTGTAGCATCAAGAACTTTAATAAGAGAGGCTAGAAATAATACTGACTGTTGTATTTCCAATAATCCCTCCATTTTCTAACCAGCCTATCCATGTGAGGATACTGGGGAGCAGGTGCCTATCCTGTAAATATCAAAGCAAGTTTCAAAAACTGTGGCTATCTCTATTCCTATGGCTAGTCTGCAAGTTAAATGGAGAACAAAATGTTTTTAGTTAGTGTATCAGAATCTCCACGCTGGCCAAACATTTGTATGGCTCAGCTCAAATCACAGAAACATGTGGTTAGCAATGCTATTAAAACAGCACATTTTTTCTTACTAAAAATGAATCTGCAGACACTAAAAGCGTGCCAATAGTTGGATTTTGAAGCTAAAATAACATTCATTAGTATAACAATTAAAATGTGATGACAATAGTAAGGTGAAGTGCATTAGATTTAGAATTAACTTAATTTAATATCTTTAACTTCAATAGCTTTAAAAAGTAAAACTTTTCGTGACAACACCTATTTGCCTGACCTAGATGCTGTATTTGAATCTAATGTAAAAGCTGTTTACAGATCTACTTATTTTCATTTTAGGAACATTTCACATATTCAGTCTTATCCCAGACTATCCTGCTGCTGTATATATGTCTTATTTATGTTTTTTTTTTTTTTTTTTTTTTTTTACACATATGTTACACAAACTTCAGAAGTTTCAAGATTTAGAAGCTTACTTATTGACACACATACAAAACTGTGAGAGTTTTAGTCTAGTATTGTTTGATTACTACTGGCTCCCTATTGATCATCAGATACAATTTTAAATTTTAAAGATTTTCATGGTAGTTCACCAAACTATTTAGCAGATTTAATTAATTTTTATGTACCACGCAGAACCCACCACTCTGAAGATGCCCATCTTTTGTCCATCCTAACTTGCAGATATATAGTAAAACTTACAGAGACATTGTCTTTCATTATTTTGCTCCAAACCTTTAGAATTCCTTGCCTCTTTTAGTTAGACAAATTCAATTTGACTTATTGAAGTCTAAATTAAAGACTTGGTTATCTGATCAATCATTATAATTGTTTCTTCTAGACTTATTTATGGGATATTTATACATTTATTTTACCATTTTTATTATGGCCTTGTTTTACGCATGGCCATGCAAGAATTGTTCATGGTTATCTCTGTGCTTTTCTGCACTTTTTTCAACAAAACATATTTTCTTTTTATTTGGTATTTATGTATCATCAATGTAAAGTGCCTAGGATACCTTTACCTAACATAAATTCTTTGAAATCCGTGCTATAACTCACACAATATTTATTTGGATAATATTTGAGCAAATGGGATGTAGTCACTAGTTATAAGTAATTACAGAAGTTAAGTTCTCAACATACATACTAGCAAGTGAGATAGCTCTAATGCCAGAAAAAAAGCATTATTCATTTGTGGCTGGGAAAAATTTTAAAGGTCTTTCATTAAGGGCATAGCTCGAAAATAGTCAAAGACGCCAGCAGGATTCAATACACAGGAGTCACTTTTACCCTCTGACATGCTACTAGAATAAAACCAAAAACAAACTTGTATTCACACAAAATAAAGTACAAACCAGAATTCCTTTTCTTAATGGTGTGTTTGCTTGAGCGCCATGTCTCTTATGAAGGTTTTCTCTTTTAGGTAGTCAAAGTATGGACCTTTCATTCTGTGCATTTTCCTATTTAATAGTAGAGCTGTGCCAGACTTACTGCTGAATTTGTTTGTCTCAGGCTGTCCAGCAACACATGATGTCCTCCATCCACCCATTGTCCAACCTGCTATATCCTAATACAGGGTCACAGGGGACTACTGGAGCCAATCCCAGCCAGCACAGGGCACAAGGCAGGAACAAATCCCTGGGCTAGGCGCCAGCTCACTGCAGGGCACACACACACACACACCCCCACACCAAGCACATACTAGGAACAATTTAGGATCGCCAGTGCACCTAACCCAGGTCTCCTTACTGCAAGGCAGCAGCGCTACCACTGTGCCACCGTGCTGCCCCACATGATGACCTATTAAAAAGCATTAGAAAAAAAAAACCAAAAGCAACAAGTAAAAAAAATAAAATAAACAAAAATAAAAGCAATTGCCAGAATTATATAACCATGTGTGTTCCTGACCTTAACAATACTTTTGAAGTCGAAAAGTGGTGATGCACTTCATGTCATGGATAGTGTTCAAGACAAGCCAGGAAGGGCAGTGGGATCCAAACTGATTTGTTAATTTGGTACGTTGCATCCCCCCACGTGTTTATCCTTCCCTTGAAATGTACTTATTTAACATAAATGGACAGGTTTTTATGTTTGGCATCCTCTACAGTATATCATTCTGGATGAGAAACACTACTATACATGCATAGCCTATTACTATTACCAGCTTTTTCCTGTACTGCTCCTTCGCCGCCCTGAGCCGGACTCCGGGTTCCTTCTGCACGTGCTTGAGCTCATGCTGATCAACGCCTTTAAAAGCTCTTTTCTTCTGCTTCAAAAAGCCCTTGATGTCACTTGTAATCCATGGTTTGTTGTTAGCATAGCAGTGTACTGTTCTTACTGGAACTACAATGTCCAGTAATGTCTCACTATATGATCCCTGCAAGATATCCCAGTCTGTAGTTCCAAAGCAGCCTCTCAGAGCCTGCTCTGCCTCAGGGGACCACTTCTTGAATGAGCGTGTGGTTGTAGGTAGCTCCCTCACTCTTGGTTTGTAGTGAGGCTGAAGCAGAACCAGGTTATGATCTGCTTTCCCAAGCGCAGGCAGCGGGGTGGCGCTGTATGTGTCTTTAACATTTGCATACAGTAGGTCAATAGTCCTATTTCCCCAGGTGTTACAATCCACATACTGGGAGAAGGCAGGTAATGTTTTGTCCAGCGTTACATGGTTAAAGTCTCCAGCGATTAGCACAAGCGCCTCAAGGTGTTTAGCAACAGCGGAATGGATGATATCACCCGCTATCTCCATGTCTGCCCGAGGAGGGATGTAAACAATAACAACAATGACGTGTCCAAACTCTCTGGGCAAGTAATAGGGACACAGACATACGGCCAACAGTTCGATTTCCCTGCAGCAAGTGGAGATTTTGACGTTTACATGTCCAGAGTTGCACCACCTTGTATTCACATAGAGAGCGAGTCCTCCTCCTTTCCACAGGTATTTGCATCTCTGTCCGCTCTAACTGTGCTAAACCCGGGTAGCACGACGTTAGCATCTGGAATGTTAGTTGTTAGCCACGTTTTACAAAAACACAACAACTGCATTCTCTGTAGTTCCTGACATTTTTTAACCAGCGCAGCCAGTTCGTTGATCTTATTTGGTAGTGAGTTCACATTTCCCAGGATCACAGAAAGCACTGAAGGCTTGTAATGCCACTTTCTCGCAAGCCGCTTTGCCTTTAGCTTAGCTCCGGCTCTGCTTCCACGATACCACCTTCTCACCTCGTCAGGTAAATAGGGAACCACACTGGCGCGAGCATTTGTTCTCAGTGCTTGAAGTTGACTACCTGAATAGACCAGTCTCGGCGTGTAAAAATCTATGTCCAAGTAGTAAAAAGTAGTAAAAAGTGTCCAGGGAATGAGTCCACATAGAAGAAAGTGGTAGGAGTGGTCAGTGAAATAGAGAAAAAGGTAGAAAGTCGTACACGGAGCTGCTGGAAAGGCTGCCACTCGCGGCGGCACCCGAGTACAAAAAAATTGTACAGAAAATTGCCTATTTTGTATCTTTACTGTCCCCATCCACATAATGTTATGAGCTAAATACCATTAAAAATGCTGGTTTATAAATGTACATTTTACTTAACTATTTAACTTTGTCATGCCTAATGCAATTGTTACTTAAAAAGCATTCAAATTTGAAAAGGCAGGTAGGGCAAATAAGTGAGCACACTAGATAGGGACACTTGTCTCAAAATAGTTTCATTTTGCAAAATACTGAAAAATAGTGTTTTGTTACAGAACGAGCAGATTTACGAACTGAAAACAGCATTTGTTTCACATTAGTGTTGACTGCATCAAGGGTACTATTATGATGTCAATAAGATCAAATGGAATGAACTGAAGAAATGAAAGGCTTGGCAAAGGCAAGGGTCGAAATACTGTAACAGCAAAAAGTTACAAAAAGAACAAGCCAGAAACACTCAAAACTCAAATTCATAATACATTCCCAAAAAGTCCTAAAACCAAAATCTTCATGGAACAGTCTTTTGGCTTCCATTAATACTTAGAAGAAAAGTAGAGTGATTTGAAAATGAGATCTGTTACCCGGATGTCAGGCATTGGGCACTTCCAGCTTTATATACATAATAGGTTATGTGGCCAGCAACCAGCACAGTGCTTATAAACTGTACAAGCATGGCAATGCAGAGAAAGTCACAAAATGATGAGCATCCAAATTTTAGAATCACAAAATAGAATCATCAGATTGACAATAAAGTGATTTAAGCTTTACAAAAACAAAGTACAAGTGTGCAAAAACTCCACAGTTACAGCAGAAATCACATAAAAGTTGAACACAACTGAACTCCAGGCAAGGAGGACCCTGAAACATAACTGGTACACCAAAATCTGGTTAAAAAAAGACAACACTGAAAGAGGTAACTAGAACATATTGAGTTAGGAAGTCCATATCCTGGGCATAATTAATGGGCTGCAGTTCTGTAGAGTTTGGTACTATATCTCTCAATTATAAAAAAATTCCTGGAAAGGAAAAGCAGGGCGATGAGACATGATCTTCTCGGAAGACACTTAAAAGACCCGCGAGACGCAAACAATATCAAATAAGAGCACGGCCAGCAAAACACTCAGTCGTGTAAAGGCACGTAGCACACACAGATCCTCTGCTCTCAGCACATATAAAGCATATAAGGACATATAAGGACGTTTCTAAATAAAACGTCAATGACTAAGCAAAGAAGAAAGAGCAGCATGGAGAAAAGAGACCCAAAAGCGTTGGAGAGAAAAAAAGGCAGATAAGAGATTATGAAAGCAGTGGAATTCGAAAGGCTCAAACAAACGATGGCGCGATACACATGCAGAGAAAGGTAAAGAATATTAAAGCAGTAAAATTCAAAATTATTGTAGTGTCCCAGCAAGGTTGAAGCCTTTTTTGTTTTAAGTGACTGTTAGGTCCGACTGAGGGAGGGCAGAGTACAGCACGGAAGACTGATAGCGGGGTATTGATTGATGCAGTAAGGGGCGGAGGGGAGAGATCTGGGGGATGAGGGGTTGGAGAGGGTGCGGGGCCGGAAATAAAGGACAGGTATTGTTTTTACAAAAGTTTTTAAAGTAAAAGTGAAAATGATGCATATGTAACAATTCTCATGAAAATAATAATCTCTTTAAATTGTATATCCGGTAAACCAAACACGGGGGTGGAGCCCCCTAGTATTGGGATATAAAAATTAGGGAACAGAGCCCACTGAACTACAGGGCCCGTTTTTTGTTTTGTGTTACTTCCTGCAAATGTGCTGTTTAGTGTTTTTCATTTTCTTTATATTCAGCCTCTGAGTCCCATACATATTTGATGAAAATACAAAAATGTAAAGAAAGGCAGACAAAGAAGATTATAATAATGAAATAAACAAACACATAAATAAATAAGTTATATTTCTATCCATGGTCTATTACTAATAAATCATAACTGATCTGTCCTTACTTGCCATGTCTTTTTCAGTGGTATCATCAAACATAATTTGCACCTAGGATGTACCTGGCCTACATATCCTCTCTGTGATCTGTTCCTGCCACATTATCCCCCACTGTATATAGCTAAACTTATTGCTTGCCTCTTCTCCCTGAACTACCCAAACAATCATTTCATTTCATATAATTTCCTTTCAGTTCATCTGCTGCAGCGAGACTAATCCATATGTCCAGATGCAGTCATTTTTTAGTTTGTAATTCAAAACAGAAATACAGAAAATGTCCGGAAGGCTTTCAGGTCTCCAATGCACCAAAGAACTTGCATACTTACTCGATTATGCATCTTTTCTCTGGGACAACAAAAAAGGCAATTGAAATGGACACCAGCTTAAATCTGTTCCGGTTTTGTGGGTAAGGAGTTGTGTATCTCCTTGCAGTAAAGCAGAGCTTTGTAAGGCAATGTTTTGTGTCCAAGCTCAATTTTTTTTGCCAGGTGTAATTATGACTTATAAATTGCTTCAACTGTAATGAGAGACTGAAATAAGTTATAACATAATACAATTCTGTCCCAAATTATCACTGCATATCAAGGTCAATACAGTTCATTTATCACCCAGAAAAGACTTATCACAGGAGTATTGACATTAACTAATAGTAATAATAATAATACATTTTATTTATATGGCTACTTTCCCATGTTCAATTAACATGATGCACTATTATGAGAAATTATGCTTTGAAAAGCCTTTCAACCTTTCTGTTAACGCAGAAAAAAAACTGGCATATCTAACTCAGATTGAGTTAAAGAAGCATTTTAGGGCAAGAAACTTCTAGAGAAACAATAATACGTCTAACAAAGATTCTGAGTCAGAAGCTATGGAATCACAATAGATGGCAGAGACCTTCCATTTTGATGTAGCACACTCCTCTGGGATTTTCACCCTCAGCAATTACAACCTGTTTATACTATTTTTATATAGGATAAAGGTTATTCCCATGCCATTAGAAAAAGAAAGAAGAAAAAAAATAAAACACAACAGAATTGGTTTGAGATTCTGAAACTGACAAAAAGTCACATGCCTAGCTTGTTTTATGAGTGGAAATAATCTTCATCTATTTTTTCCTTTTCCTTATATAGTGGTTTGTTGAGATTTCATCCAGTGCTGTTGTTCATAAGTATTTATAAGTATTTTTTTTTACCTATGGTGAAGCAACAAATACTGTACATCATTCAAAACTCTTTTTAATCTTTTAAGTATAATGGAACCATGAATAAGAATCAAGCCACCAATATACTGAGAACTAAATATTGCATGACTGAAATTTCTGACATTACAGGTGCTGAAGGCAGATATTCTTGAGGTATTTCCTCAGAAAATGTTATTCAGATATCATCTTCTGGGATATATATGACTTTGTAGGTACAGAAGCATTGTGTGCTATGACAGTGAGAACTTTACTTCAACAGACAAAGTAGATACTGCCTAGACTTGTATCTGCAAAAATCTGTTAGTGCATTGACAAACAAATTCACATGCATAAATGTGATTTTAATGTGGTGATATTACATGTGCAGTTTCTGTACATGTAATATCCTTTCTAATTCTATTTTTAACACATCACACTCAACTAGGTGCATATTTCCATGAAACTACAGTACCTCCAATTGAGATAATCAAGTTTGACAGGCCGTGAAGAGGCAACCACATTTTTTTCTCATACAATAAACTGATGCTTATTCAGATTTGTGATAAAGCTTTGTCATAATAGCTAAAGGCTTGTCTAAGCACATGTGTGAAAGGCCAGGCCACATTACTGGTAATGGGGCACTTCAGGAAAAGCTGCTACCCTGACTGGCCTATGTAGATTAAGTCTGGATGGAGCAGGAACAATATTTTCTGCAGGAAATGGAGCAGTTTGTTTATTAAAGATATCAGTAATCCATCATCATCACTCAAAACAGGGACAGAAGGCTCAGAAAATGTTATTCACAAACTCGGGTGTTTTTTTTTGTTTTTTTTCCTCTGTAGCAATCACTAATTCAGTACATCCTAAGACAGTAAGTATCAGCAGTGCCCTTCAATTCTAACACGTGAAACATACAGCTGGAAGCATGAAAAAGACTCAAAATAAATACAATATGCCTATTGTGTAACAGCTCAGTGCTGCAGAAGAAGAGCTGTAGACATAAATCATATCTTGTCTCCAAAGGACATCTGGGACAGTGTTTGAATTTTGAAATAAGGTAGATAACGTCAGAGCTAAAAAAAATGTCTTTTGTCATGCCAGTCACCATTTAATGAGATTTTCTTGATTAATTTGTTCTCAAATGCATTATAATTAGATTGGGTGCATACATCATCTGAAATTTAGACCAAAGCAGAAGATAATAAAAATCACAAAGAATAGGCAACTCTCATCATTCGATCTTCAAAAGTCTATTGGAAAAACACTGCAAATAGGCAGGAAAAACCAAACATTTCTTACTTTAACATATCAACCTGCTGGCTCTGTTTCTACTGTATTACTAAATGGAAGATTCATTGTTTGCTGTATTTAGAACTTAAAAGGGTGGAGATCTAGGTCAATGCTTTACATAATCAGCTGCTAAAAGCGGTTCAGCATCAAGGAATATTACAATTAATGTGATATTAAAGTTTATGTGATTGGGTGATGAGGAACTTAAACTTATAAAACTTATAAACTTTATAGAACTCATAAAATAAAATGTATAAACTTATAAAATATATTAAGCAAACACAAGAAGAGGCTAATGAAAGAGTAGTGGTATTCAAGTACTGAATTACATTACATTGAGGCTGTAAATAGATGGGCAAATTGCACATAGGAATTTCAATACTGGAATTACTAGACTGTATGTGTGCACAAAATCTGGTCTAATCTTATAGCCCTGGCACAACTAAAGGGCATGTTGCATTACACTACTTTTCTAGTGGTTTTCAGTCACAGCCTTCATTTACCAAATCTTGGACAGTCAGAGGAAGTTGATGGCACACTCCTATCAAGGTCAGTTACCTAATATAACATACCTAGCAACTCACTTCAACTAGTCAGTGATTTGCCCAAATCCATTTGATTTTGTTTTTAGTTGTAGGTCTTGGCTCTCTGTGGCATGAAAGCTGACAAAAAATGAATGCTCAAATGGAAGTACAATGCATATAATGATGCAACAGGAATAAGGAACACAGGTATTTTGGACCTCACAAACAGAAAAGAAGCTCTTCTATCTGATGTCTTGTGTTTAACATATCATGACAGAATGGAAAAAGGGAAAAAGGGCCAAGATTATGGATGAACTTGCCATACCTGTTAACCCTTCTCACAATATCAGCTCTGTCAAGTAGTAAGTTATTGGCTGTCAGAAAAAATGGGTGAGCATGGCTTTCCTGGAAGATCGGCATTCAGTTGCCAAATTTGTGATGATGCCCGGGGGATTTTCAGTCATGTAAAATGTCATGGTCTGGCGGCAAAATCAGTAACTGGAGCTGGCAGTTCTCAATGATTACAAATCATGTAAAGTGATACAGGCTTAAAGCAGAATGATTTTGATTGGTCTCATCCGTTACGAGAGATGAACGTCTGAAGCGGAGCTCCATTAGCAGCGGCTTTATTTGTTTTCACTTATTTCTTATTATTTTGAGGTATCCTGTATTTACCCGACCCGAGGGGTTTCCACTACAATATATAAACATGAGTAACAAGAAAGAACTGGAAAAGAAACTTAAAGCTACATCCAAGACTAGACAGACATTAAGCCCAAGCCCAAGTGCGAGGTACTGCCTTTCAGAGACTGACCTGGAACAGGCAGGCGAATGCACAGATTTCCCAGGACCCCGCTCCACTGCAAATTCTCCAGTCGAGAGCGAAATCACATGTACATAAGTATTCACAGCCTTTGCCATGAAGCTCAAAATTGAGCTCAGGTGCATCCTGTTTCCCCTGATCATCCTTAAGATGTTTCTGCAGCTTAATTGGAGTCCACCTGTGGTAAATTCAGTTGATTGGACAGGATTTGGAAAGGCACACACCTGTCTATATAAGGTCCCACAGTTGACAGTTCATGTCAGAGCACAAACCAAGCATGAAGTCAAGGGAATTGTCTGTATACCTCCAAGACAGGATTGTCTCGAGGCACAAATCTGGGGAAGGTTACATAAAAATTTCTGCTGCTTTGAAGGTCCCAATGAGCACAGTGGCCTCCATCAACCGTAAGTGGAAGAAGTTCGAAACCACCAGGACTGTTCCTAGAGCTTGCCAACCATCTAAACTGAGGGATCGGGGGAGAAGGGCCTTAGTCAGGGAGGTGACCAAGAACCCAATGGTCACTCTGTCAGAGCTCCAGAGGTCCTCTGTGGAGAGAGGAGAACCTTCCAGAAGGACAACCATCTCTGCAGCAATCCACCAATCAGGCCTGTATGGTAGAGTGGCCAGACGGAAGCCACTCCTTAGTAAAAGGCACATGGCAGCCCGCCTGGAGTTTGCCAAAAGGCACCTGAAGGACTCTCAGACCATGAGAAACAAAATTCTACGGTCTGATGAGACAAAGACTGAACTCTTTGGTGTGAATGCCAGGCGTCATGTTTGGAGGAAACCAGGCACCGCTCATCACCAGGCCAATACCATCCCTACAGTGAAGCATGGTGGTGGCAGCATCATGCTGTGGGGATGTTTTTCAGCGGCAGGAACTGGGAGACTAGTCAGGATAAAGGGAAAGATGACTGCAGCAATGTACAGAGACGTCCTGGATGAAAACCTGCTCCAGAGCACTCTTGACCTCAGACTGGGGTGACGGTTCATCTTTCAGCAGGACAATGACCCTAAGCACACAGCCAAGATATCAAAAGAGTGGCTTCAGGACAACTCTGTGAATGTGCTTGAGTGGCCCAGCCAGAGCCTACACTTGAATCCCATTGATTATCTCTGGAGAGATCTTAAAATGGCTGTGCACCGACGCTTCCCATCCAACCTGATGGAGCTTGAGAGGTGCTGCAAAGAGGAATGGGCGAAACTGGCCAAGGATAGGTGTGCCAAGCTTGTGGCATCATATTCAAAAAGACTTGAGGATGTAATTGCTGTCAAAGGTGCATCGACAAAGTATTGAGCAAAGGCTGTGAATACATGTACATGTGATTTCTCAGTTTTTTTATTTTTAATAAATTTGCAAACACCTCAAGTAAACATTTTTCACGTTGTCATTATAGGGTGTTGTGTGTAGAATTCTGAAAAAAATTAATTTAATCCATTTTGGAATAAGGCTGTAACATAACAAAATGTGGAAAAAGTGATGCGCTGTGAATACTTTCTGGATGTACTGTATGCTGGGGAAAACTGAGGAGCACATCCAAGAAAATATGTCTAAACTGAAGAAACTTGCTGATCAGTTGGATGACGTTAACCAGTCATTCACAGCCCAAATTGAAACAGTGGAACAACTGACATCGAACGCCGATGGAAAAGCTACAGCTGCGAGTTCTGAAAGCAAGAAACTCGGAGACAGACTTGCTGCTCTGAAAGATAGATGCAGAAGGAGTAATATTAGAATCGAATGTCTACCTTAGAATCGTGAAAGTCCAAATCCAGTGAAATTTGCAGTTGAACTTTTCTCTAAAATAACTGGAGAAGAATTTAAATCAGATACTGAGATAGCAGCAGCTTATCGCTTACTTGGATCTAATACCTTTAGACCTAGGTCTTTTATTGTCCGCTTCGAGAGATTATTATTTAAGTTAGATGTGATGGCACATCTCAGACACAAGCAAGAGATTATATTTGAAAATAACCACATTCGTATTTTCCCAGATTTCCCTCCGGCAACAGCTGCTAAACGTGCAGCCTTCTACAACATTAAACAGCGGTTACGGCAATCCAATATCAAATACAGCCTCTTGTATCCTGCCAAACTGAAAGTGGAATTGCAAGGTCAATTCTATGTCTTCGCCAGCAAGGAAGAACCAGAAAAGGAATTAAGAAAGCTGATCCCGACACTTTTTTGAAACACAATAGTGAGTCACATCCTGTCATGGCATGGCAAGTACTGTAGATATCACCTGCTGTCTGATGCACTTGTAATGATACGGATATTATGATTATACATTCTTTTCATTATTCAGACGCTTTCTGTTTATGTTTTACTTACAGTTTTAGACGTGCGTGTGGAAGAAATTAAAAATTTGTTGGTTTTTTTTACTGCCATAAAGGAGACTGTTTAACATCATACCCTTGGTTTATTGTTACTGTTATTATTGCATTTGGATTTACTATGCTTACTCTGGACCACTTTTTAACACCATTCCCTGGGTTTTTATTATCTTAATACTTTAAGATTGATGAAGATTATATTTTATGCTTATAGTTTGTTAATGATTATATTTAGGCATATAGTATTTAGACTATATTGGCAATAGATATCTCTACTTTTTAATCCTAAAACGCCGCTGCATGGGGACTTGTTTTGCTTTGGACGTGCTCTGTCTCTAGGTCAGAGGACCAGGACTCTGTGAAGTGGGGTCCAGCCTCACGTGGGGAGGCAAAATGGGGGGCAGGGAGGATAAGGGAGGAAGAGAAAGAGAGCAGGCTATATCTAATCTATCCTTTTAAACCTTATAATTACAACTATCAACGTAACAATAGGCTGCATGGCAATAGCTCGTGGGGAAATTGGAAATTAAGGTTAAAGCTGTCTCACTTCCAGTTAAGACTATAAAATGACATCAAAAATTCAGAATCAATGTCTCCATGATGGGACAGTTAACTTTGTGAGCTGGAATGTTAAAGGTCTGAATCACGAATTAAAGAGAAAGAAAGTATTTTCTCACTTAACAGGTTTAAAAGCTAAAATAGTATTTTTACAGGAGACCCACTTACTAAGCAAGGATCAGTTCCGGCTGCAAAAAGACTGGACTGGCCAAATGTTCCATTCTAGCTTTACAAAGAAAACTAGAGGAGTGGGAATTTTCATACATAGAACAGTCTCATTTGTAGCATCAGATGTAGTATCTGATCCTGAAGGGAGATAATGTGATTGTCATGGGCAACTTATTTAATTGTAAAGTGATTTTGATAAATGTTTATGTACCTAATATCGATGATAAGGAATTCATGCAAAATGTATTTGCATCCATTCCCAATGTGAACACTCATAAAATTATAATGGCTGGGGACATTAATTGTGTTTTAAACCCACTTTTAGATAGGACTCCTGTCACAGGGGGGATGACATCTAACACAGCTAAGACAATTACACAGTTTGTAATTGACCACAACTTATCAGACCCCTGGAGGTTTCTAAACCCAAACTCAAGAACATATTCGTTCTACTCACCAGTACATCATTGCTACTCAAGAATTGATTATTTCTTTATAGATAATAATTTCTTGCCTACGATTAAATCTTGCAAGTACGACGCGATTGTTATCTCTGACCATGCACCTCTGATCTTGGAGCTAAAGTCATTATGCCCAACACTCTTACCTCGCAGATGGCGTCTTAACCCGCTTCTATTAGCAGACGAGAACTGTACAGAATTCATATCCAGACAAATCAGTTTCTTTCTAGAGATAAATAGATCCTCAGAGGTGTCTGCAGGAATACTCTGGGAAACTCTCAAGGCCTTCTTAAGAGGACAGATTATTTCATATCTTTCCCACAGGAATAAGTTAGAAACCAAGAAAGTATCAAAGCTAAGAGTCGAAATTACTAAAATAGATGAAGAACATGCCAGGCGTCCAAGCGAGGCTCTACATAGGAAAAGGCAGGCTCTGCATTCAGAACTCAACCTCCTGACAACTCAAGAAACTGAACAACTAATTTATAAATCAAGACATCACTACTATGAACACGGAGAGAAAGCTAATAAGCTTTTAGCTCAACAAATCCAAAAGCAAGAAGTTCGCAATGCAATCCCAGCAATCACCAACATGAACGGGGATGAAATCATTGACCATAAAAACATAATGTACACATTTAGAGACTACTATAAATCCTTATATTCTACTGAGTTTAAAGAAGACAACACACTATCTAATGCATTTCTGGATACATTACAGATACCACAAATAGACACTTTTAGTGCGGAGGAACTCAATAAACATTTGGAGCTATCAACAATACTAGACGCTATAAAGTCACTTCAAGGCGGGAAAGCAGCCGGCCCTGATGGCTACCCTGTAGAATTTTATAAGAAATTCTCCACTCAGCTAGCTCCCCTTTTATTAGCAACATTTACAGAAGCTAAAGACAATCAAATTTTACCTCAAACTTTTCACCAAGCATTAATCACCGTCTTTCCTAAACAAAATAAGGACTTATTACAATGTGCATCATACAGACCAATTTCACTTTTGAATAATGAATAATACTCTCAAAAATCATAGCTAGAAGGATGCAGAAAGTGCTGCCTTCGATAATATCACAAGACCAAACTGGATTTATCAAGGGTCGACACTTATCTTCAAATCTTCGACGCCTGTTTAATGTAATATACTCACCAGTAAAGTCAAACACCCCAGAAATATTATTACCATTTGATGCAGAAAAAGCATTTGACATGATTGAATGGAAATACCTTTTCGCTACATTAGAGAAGTTTGGGTTTCGCCCGAACATTTGTGCATGGATCAAACTACTGTATACCAGTTCAGAAGCTTCAGTCTGTATTAACAACATTTCTTCAGACTACTTTAAACTAGAACGTGGTACCAGACAAGGATGCCCCTGGTCACCACTGCTATTTGCAATCGCCATTGAACCACTGGCGGTTCACTGTCGAAACGCTTATCAGATAAAGGGGATTATCAGAGAGGGACTGGAACAGAAAATTTCTCTATATTCAGACGATATGGTACTGTATATATCAGACCCACAAAATTCTGTGACTGCAGTCTTAACAGCACTCACAGAATTTCAAAATATCTCTGGTCTCAGAATTAATTTGAATAAAAGTGTACTCTTTCCAGTGAATTCTCAAGCATATAATATTAGATTAGACACCCTACCTTTTATCATTGCAGATCAGTTTAAATACCTAGGGGCTAACATCACAAGTAAACACAAAGCTCTTTATCAACAAAATTTTGCCATCTGTATGGAAAAAATGAAGCAAGACTTGCATAGATGGTCAACCCTTCATCTCACTCTAGCTGGAAGAATTAACGTTGTTAAGATGAGTATTCTTCCTAAGCTTCTTTTTTTATTTCAAAACATTCCAGTATACATTAATAAATCATTTTTTAAGCAATTAGATTAAACAATAACCTAATTTATTTGGAATGGAAACATCCACGTATCCAAAGAGCGACCCTACAAAGACCTAAGGCAGAAGGTGGCATGGCTCTATCTAACTTTCAGTTTTATTACTGGCCAGCAAACATACAAGCTATAAAAACCTGGACACAAATAGATGAAAATACACAGGCTTGGTCCGCAACAGAAGTAAAATCCTGCAGTACTTCTTTATATTCCCTGCTCTGTGCCCCAACAAATATAAGTTATCGCCATTTTACTAATAATCCATTAGTGCTTCACTCACTCAGAATATGGAACCAATGTAGAAAGCATTTTAGGATGGAGAATCTTTTATCTGTAGCACCTCTGCAAGAGAACCACCTCTTTTAACCCTTGCAAACATATGCAGTTTTTAATATCTGGAAAAGATTTGGGATTAGACAGCTTGGAGATCTTTATATAGATAACATCTTTGCATCCTATGAACAATTACAATCCAAATTTAACTTTCCAGCTACACATTTCTTTCACTATCTTCAAATTAGGAACTTTGTTAAACAGAACCTGCCTGATTTTCCTCATCTTAATTCAATTCTGGTTGAATAGATGTCAAAAACTAGAATTTTGGTTTATTTAGCCATAACAATAAATTCTATTAAAATAGGTTATATCTGTAAGTTGTTAGATTTGTTAGATGCAAACTATCATAGGCCTGCAAGTGCTAAAGGACATAAGACATCTGCAGTTATATGAATACAGCTACTGGAAAATTATCTAGAGAAACCACTATAAGAATAAATGAAGTCAGTAACAGATATAAGAGAGAAAGAGAGAGAGAAAGATGGGAAATAAAGAAATAAAACAAAGAAAATTACAGGATAATGTAAAAATGGATTGTTTTTAATAATTCTAGTCATGTCTACAACCCTATTCCCAAAAATGTTTGGATGCTGTGTAAAATGTACATAAAAGCAAAATTCAATGTTTTGCAAATCATTTAAACCTATATTTAGATGAAAATAGAACAAAGACAACATTTCAAATGTTGAAACTGAAATGTTTCTGTTTAATGAAAAATATATGCTCATTTTGAATTTAATACCACAAGCAACACATTTCAAAAAAAGGACAAAGCAAGACTGGAAATTTTGTGTAATGCTTTATATATTAAATTATATATTAGAATCTCTCACTAGTAAATATGGAGAAGGGTTCACCACTCTGAGAAAGACTGTGTGAACAAACAACAATTTAAGAATAACATTCCTCAATGTAAAACTACAATGGACTTTAGGATTTTACTATTTATGCTGCATAATATCATTTAAAGATCCACATAATCCTGAGAAATCTATGTACACTAGCAACAAAGCTGAAAGCTAATATTGCATGGCTGTGATCATCGGGTCCTCTAGAGGCACCAAATCAAAAATGGACATGATTCTGGAAAGCATTGCATGGGTGCAGGAACACTTCCAAAAAAAGATGTCTGTGAACAGAGTTTGTCACTGCATCCACAAATGCAACTTAAACTCTACCATGCAAAAAAATATTACAGAAACACTGCTGCCTTCCATGAGCACATTTGAGATGAACTGAAGTGAACTGCAAAACTGTCGTGTAGTCTGAAAAATACCAAAAACTATGCACCACATCATCAAAAATAAAGAGGAGAGGTATCATCTGGCTTGTTATCAGCACACAGTTCAAAAGCCAACATCCATGATGGTATGGAGGTGCATTAGTGCATGGCATGGGTTGCTTTCACAGCCGGGAAGGCACCATTAACGTTGAACAATATACACTCACTGGCCACTTTATTAGGTGCACCTCTCTTGTACTAGATTGGACCCCATTTAGCCTTCAGAATTGTCGTAATTCTTCCTGACATAAATTCAACCAAGTGCTGGAAACATTCCTCAGAGATTTTGCTCCATAGTGACATAATAGCATCATGCAGTAGCTGCAGATCTGTCGGCTGGACATCTCCTATTTCACCACATTCCAAAGGTGTTCTATTGGATTGAGATCTGGTGACTGAGAAGGCCATTGGAGTACAGTGAACTCATTGTCATGTTCAAGAAACCAGTTTGAGATAATCTGAGCTTTGTGACATGGCGCATTATCATGCTGGAAATACCCATCAAAAGATGGGTACACTATGGTCAAAACGGGATGGACATGCTCAGCAACAATACTCAGGTAGACTGTGGCATTTAAGCAATGCTCAATTGGTACTAAGAGACCCAATATTTGCTAAGAAAATATCCTCTCACACCATTACACCACCACCACCAGCCTGAATCGTTCATACAAGGCAGGATGGATCCATGCTTCCATGTTGTTGACGCCAAATTCTGAACCTACCATACAAATGTTGCAACAGAAATCGAGACTCATCAGAGCGGGCAATATTTTTCCCATCTTCTACTGTCTAAATATGGCGAGCCTGTGTGAATTGTAGCCTCAAATGCCTGTTCTTAGCTGACAGGAGTGGCATCCAGTGTGGTCTCCTCCTGCTGTACCCCATCTGTTTCAAGGTTCAACATGTTATTTGTTCAGAGATGCTCTTCTGCATACCTCAGTTATAATGAGTGGTTATTTAGTTTGATGTTGCCTTTCTACCATTCTGGCTATTCTCCTCTGTCCTCTGGCATCAACAAATCATTTTTGCTCAGAGAACTGCCACTCACTGGATATTTTCCCTTTTTCAGATCATTCTCTGAAAACCCTAGAGATGGTTGTGCATGAAAATCCCAGTAGATCAGCAGTTTCTGAAAGACTCAGATCAGCCTGTCTGGCACTAACAACCATGCCATGTTCAAAGTCCCTTAAACCACCTTTCTTCCCAATTCCAATGCTCAGTTTGAACATTAGCATTTCGTGTTGACAATGTCTACATGCCCAAATGCACCGAGTTGCTGCCATATAATTGGCTGATTAGATATTTGCGTTAACAAACAATTGAACAGGTGTACCTAATAAAGTGGCCAGTGAGTGTATACAGCAGCATTTACTGCCATCCAGACAATGTCTCTTTCAATACTTCAGGAAGAAAATGTAAAACCACATTCTGCACTTACAACATCATGTCTCCATAGTATAAGAGTCCAGGTGCTAAATTTGTCTGCTTGTAGTCCAGGCCTGTCACCCACTGAAAACATCTAGCATATTATGAAACAAAACATCTGACAAAGGTGATTCCACACTGTTGAACAGCTGAAATCATATTAGGCAAGAATGGGACAATATTTTACTTTCAGAAGCACAGCAATTGGTCTCCTTACTTCCCAAACATTTACAGAGTGTTATTAAAATAAGAGGTGGTACAACACAGTGGTAAACATGCCTCCACCCCTTCATTTTTGAAATGTCCTGCTGGCATCAAATTCAAAAAACAATACCTTTTTTACATTTCACACAGTGTTTCAACATTTGTGGAAATGGGGTTCAAAAAATACGTGAATTTAAAAAAATAAAACAATTACACTTGCATTTAATGTCTGCTAGTATAACTGTAAACTCTCACGGGGAAAAAAACTTTTTTTTTTCACTAAACACAGGTTAAAGTCTAACCAAATGAAGAACAGGTTTTTCCAAGCATCACTACCTTTGAATAATAGCTTATTATTTTTTTCATATAAAAATTTGGGGAGTAGGTAAGCTTAAACTGCAGCGCCTATTCTGACTTTAATTAACCAGGATGGATGGTTCATAAGTTTCAGGATAGACACATACAAATATAAGGATGTAATGTATAGTTCCATCTGTGAAGGCATCTTTGTTACACACCCTATTTTGGAGTAGATAAAAATTTTATAACATAAACTTCAGAGGTGATAAAAAACTATCCATTATTTTTTAAGCCACAACTTTACTCAGAAGCAACAAATGCAAGATTGAAACAAACCCTTTACAAGACACCAGTTCATGGAATAACACACTCAGCACAAATACTCATACTTGACTAATTTAGTGTCTCAAATTATTTGGACTACCTGAGGAAACAAGAGACCTCACAGAAATTACATGCTAACTTGAGGTGAACATGCAAACTAAATACAGAATCACAGAAGTGCATTCCTAAAGAAACAAGGACTGATATATTTACAATGAAAAAAAAATGTCAATATTATCTTAAATTTCCATTGAGTACAATCTTAATTGTTCGCAATTAATGAGAAAATTACAAAATCTACCAAAATCTTAAGTTAATGAGCAAAATCTACAGTAAGAATTTTGTGCATTTCGCCAAAAATGAAAAAAATGAATTAAGTCTGACTTGAATTGTTTTTCTCTGCTGCATGTGAATTAATCATTCATTATTTTCAATGATCAAAAATGTTCCATCTGTGCCTACTGACAATGACTAAAAATCATAGTGTACCAGACCAGGCCATGTCCAGCTTCCTACTACTGCATAGGGACTGCTATTCATGTTTAGAAGTTGAATTCAACAAGCACCATAAATGGTTCCAGTTATATATTGTGGCACAGCTCAACACTGCCAGGAACTTAGTGAAAAGCATGTTCACAAAGCTATGACATGCACACACACTGTATATTCATGTTTGACAAAGGATGCAAAATGGTGAAATAGTAAATTGACTAACCTTTTCAACAGACATTCTTCTAGAGTTGAAGCAGACTGTACTGTAAAAAATCTACTGCCTCTCCACACCCGAAAAACTATACACGACAGCAACAGTGAGGTTTCTTGCTCACCAAAGTCAACATTGTATTGTGAGTCCACTGGGTGCTATTGCAAATGATACTCCACATTTTGAAAAGCACATTTCATAACTGAGAAAGAAGCAGTCAGTCCTGCACAATAGTGAATGCAAAAGGAATCCCTAAGTTGTATATATCTGCTCCTTCTACGAGCTAATCAGCAGCATGCAGCAAAAGCAGCCCTGCGATAGTGCTCCAGTTAGGCAGTACCACTGCTGGAAGAAATTGCAGGGGAGGATTTGAGCATGGCAAAGACAAGACGGCAGTATTGGCTGATCTTTTTAAGCTACACCATCAAACATGAACACAGCACATTGCCGAGAAGCAGCCTGCAAATTCAGTTCCATTTTTGGGCTGATGTTTTCCCTCTGATTGAAGAGCAGATATTTTCTTTCTTTTTTCAATTATGTAACAAGACAAACAGGGAGCCGCTGTTATAAATCTTTCAACTGGAAGTGGTAATGAGTCTGCAGTGAAGTGGTAATGAATCAGCAGTAAAACCCTGCAAAATTTATCTATGGGAAAATGGGGGAATTATTTCCAATACCCTGGTGTAGTCCTTTGACTGTCAGCTCTTCCTAAATAAGCCTTTTCAATAGATAACACCACTTCTGGGTAGCTGATGCTATACAAGCTTCAGGACTGTTGAATAATACTACAAAGTCCTTTTTATTTCTTAGTCTAGAAATGTGAAGGAGAGTAAACAAGGAAATGCCTTCAGCCTAAAGGGCTTTTCCTGTGTAGATCTGATCAACTAAATAGACTACAAAATTACTTACATTGAATGAAACTGATGTGTTAAAACTAAAATTGATGCATCTTACTTCTTTTGTTACATGACACAATTCAACACACAAAATAAGGAAGATAACAGCTTCCCCAATATTTCCCGAGAATAAGCTGTCAGAAACCAGCTTTGTCAATTAAAACTATATATTAATCTATTTGAATATTAGCTCTTCTATCCAGCAAGGTATGTATCTCTGTCATAAACCATTGTTATGGTATCAGATTTATAAACACAGTGTTAATGTTTGTGATGTGTCATACACAAGCACACAAAAAAGAGTCATCCCCATATCCAAAAAAAAAAAAAAACACGAGGGGAAAAAAGTGGCAAGTGCTAAATAACTTATCTTTGAGGGGTATTAAAACAAAATACAGTAGTGTGAAAAACTATTTGCCCCCTTCCTGATTTCTTATTCTTTTGCATGTTTGTCACACAAAATGTTTCTGATCATCAAACACATTTAACCATTAGTCAAATATAACACAAGTAAACACAAAATGCAGTTTTTAAATGATGGTTTTTATTATTTAGGGAGAAAAAAAATCCAAACCTACATGGCCCTGTGTGAAAAAGTACTTGCCCCCTGAACCTAATAACTGGTTGGGCCACCCTTAGCAGCAATAACTGCAATCAAGCGTTTGCGATAACTTGCAATGAGTCTTTTACAGCGCTCTGGAGGAATTTTGGCCCACTCATCTTTGCAGAATTGTTGTAATTCAGCTTTATTTGAGGGTTTTCTAGCATGAACCGCCTTTTTAAGGTCATGCCATAGCATCTCAATGGGATTCAGGTCAGGACTTTGACTAGGCCACTCCAAAGTCTTCATTTTGTTTTTCTTCAGCCATTCAGAGGTGGATTTGCTGGTGTGTTTTGGGTCATTGTCCTGTTGCAGCACCCAAAATCGCTTCAGCTTGAGTTGACGAATAGATGGCCGGACATTCTCCTTCAGGATTTTTTGGTAGACAGTAGAATTCATGGTTCCATCTATCACAGCAAGCCTTCCAGGTCCTGAAGCAGCAAAACAACCCCAGACCATCACACTACCACCACCATATTTTACTGTTAGTATGATGTTCTTTTTCTGAAATGCTGTGTTCCTTTTACGCCAGATGTAACGGGACATTTGCCTTCCAAAAAGTTCAACTTTTGTCTCATCAGTCCACAAGGTATTTTCCCAAAAGTCTTGGCAATCATTGAGATGTTTCTTAGCAAAATTGAGACAAGCCCTAATGTTCTTTTTGCTTAACAGTGGTTTGCGTCTTGGAAATCTGCCATGCAGGCCGTTTTTGCCCAGTCTCTTTCTTATGGTGGAGTCGTGAACACTGACCTTAATTGAGGCAAGTGAGGCCTGCAGTTCTTTAGACGTTGTCCTGGGGTCTTTTGTGACCTCTCGGATGAGTCGTCTCTGCCCTCTTGGGATAATTTTGGTCGGCCGGCCACTCCTGGGAAGGTTCACCACTGTTCCATGTTTTTGCCATTTGTGGATAATGGCTCTCACTGTGGTTCGCTGGAGTACCAAAGCTTTAGAAATGGCTTTATAACCTTTACCAGACTGATAGATCTCAATTACTTCTGTTCTCATTTGTTCCTGAAATTCTTTGGATCTTGGCATGATGTCTAGCTTTTGAGGTGCTTTTGGTCTACTTCTCTGTGTCAGGCAGCTCCTATTTAAGTGATTTCTTGATTGAAACAGGTGTGGCAGTAATCAGGCCTGGGGGTGGCTACGGAAATTGAACTCAGGTGTGATACACCACAGTTAGGTTATTTTTTAACAAGGGGGCAATTACGTTTTCACACAGGGCCATGTAGGTTTGGATTTTTTTCTCCATGCATTTTGTGTTTACTTGTTTGGTTACATGTGTTTGATGATCAGAAACATTTTGTGTGACAAACATGCAAAAGAATAAGAAATCAGGAAGGGGGCAAATAGTTTTTCACACCACTGTAAGTCTTTAGTAAATCTATATTTAACTCCTCAGTCTGCCAGCCAGCTTACAGTGCTGACTGTCCTAATACATGTATAATAACAAAATTCTATGAAATAGAAGTGTAATAATTATCCATACCCATGTTCAACTTTGCAGTATCTTTGCTAATTTATGCAAAGAATGCATCATAACCATCCAAGTATGCACAGTGTCAGTTTTTAATAGAGAGATTAGTGTTTTCCAACAGTTTTCTTTGGTGGCACACTTTTTGCAACCCAAAAACTCCCAAGCCACAACACAATTCTACCAGCTACAAAAGCATTAAATCTATACATGCACTAAACTGTCTGCAAAGCGGCAATCACAGACCTGCTTTATGTCAGCTTCTCCAGAAAGTCCTGCCATCCGCAGACAAGTCTCGACCACCTGAGGAGTGTGTCTTTGCCAGGTCACGACCCAGAGGCACTACACTGGTACTCACATGGTGCACCAGTTGAAAAATACTTGCGTAGAGTATAATTATCAAGTCGTTGATGGTCATCAACAATTAAGGATAGTATTTACTGAGTTTTAACACAAGTTTTAATATTTGCCAATTTAAGAGGTGCATATTCTTTCACTTAATTCAGTCTTCAGCAGTATATTCAAAGTCAACAGCTGTTTCAATCGTTTAATTTGTACTTTAATGCATTTGTGTCTCATATGCTATGTCAGTTTCTTAATTGATACATTGGCCTTGCCTTCTTATTGCCTTCTTTTCAACTTGTCTTTTAGGAAAGCATTCAAATTCAGGTTGTACTTGCTCAAGTACTATTTTGTTAATAGTTCATGTTTAATATCATTGTTAAAACTGTGATAACTGACAGCAAAAATGTGCATATTAAAGAGGGAGAGAGGAGGGAATAACAGACAAACTTGTGAAGTGAAGGCACTGTGGTGCTAGTTTGAAATGTCAAAATAAGAAGAACTGGTGAGACACATGTATGTGTGGATTTGAGGGGTGCTGTGTTTGGGCAGGGTGGGATTGAGTCAGTGTGGTGTAGGTATATGTAGTGCCATGGCAGTGTTTTATGCTAAATACAGTTTTAGTGGTCATGTGCAGCTAGTTGGTTACTCATTACCGTTATGGGATGCATTAAATCTTCAGCAAATCTGTAACTAAGGAACAAATATCTTATATTAAGTTTAACATGCCTTGGCAAGGACCAGTTCCTTAGCTTAACACTATTTTAAAGAGATACAATAAATTTACATCTACTGATAGCGTGAAGCATATGTCTGTTGGACCACTGAGAAAAAATATCAAAAGGGTAAGACGGACTTCAGCATTCAATACGACGTCAGTAGGCAGCATTAAATGTTTCCAACTGGACTGTTTGTCAAGTTGTTCATGAAGGTTTATCCTATCGCGCATATATAATACAAATAGTACACTTTTTTTTTTAAGAAATGCTTTAGCTGCATGAGTCAGTTTTTGCACACAGTATACTGAAATTTTAAAATGAAAACCAGGATATGCTGAACAATTTGCAAACTCATATAGAAGAATGCATTGGTAATAATAAAGCTCATTTCAAAAACCTTATTTAAAAATTATTTCTTAACATTAGGTAAATAAACTGCATCAATACATTATTTTTTGACTACTTTATTTCTCATCCAGCACCATGAATCAAGTCACTAAGTTAAGTAATCATTCATACTATACTTTCCTTTCAAAAGTTAACATATCCTCACTCTACATCTCTTATAAGAATGTATTTCTCACAGCTTTACTAAAGCTTACACTGTGTATTTACAATGACAGTGACATACTATAACTTAGAAATATATTCCTAGTTTGAATCATAATTATTGTATTAATAACAATATGCTTCTTTTCCACTTTTCACTTTTATTGATATTCATGTGAGAAATATGCTTGTATGGAAACAAATTCTTACTGTTTATTGCATATCAATTGTTATTTGTCTATGTATGGCTGTTTGTCATTATGATAATTACCTTCTTACTGGGTCCTAGCATTGTATCAATTTTCTTATTTAGGACCTCAGTTTAAAAATGAAAAAAAAAAACAAAAAAAACTCTGCATTGGAGAATAAACATAACCAACTACTTATAACCCTGAGAACATGTCCAGCTGAGTAGGTCCAACAAATTTCATCTAACTATGATAAAGCATTTAAAGCACAAAGTATCATTACATACACACCCTCAGTACCTCAGACCAGCACTGCAATGAAACACAGTCACCAATCTATAATACTTGAAAATCCTTTGTAGGCTATAGTACTACCTTCTTTAATGTTAATTTTTGACCTAAGCCTACATATTTTTATGTAATCAAGGTCTCATTGTATGGTCAGAACTTGCCTAGGACTTCTGTTTAAATATACTTAGTGTTGTGTTTATATGAAAGAATTAGTTTTAAAAAATACCACTTACATGATACCCAAGTTTGGTTAAATATACACACGAGTGAAAACCAGCATGCAATCTTGACAGAAACTTAATTTAAACAGATGGCAGATTAATAAAAATATGACAATTTGCTTGTATCAAAATTAAATTAACCTAACCTAAATTAACTTGAAAACCCTTAATAATGGGATTATGCCACCCTTGTAATGCATATTATATTTCAAATTAGGATATTACTTGGTGTGTTAATTGTTTTTAGCGCTACCATAAACTAAGAAATACAAATAATCTTTTGTGCTATGGCACGATAAACATTATCTCTTTTATAAAACTGTGAACAGCTATATTTGTACATTTTTAAGCTTAAAATTTGAACTGCACTACTAAATTGAAAATAGGTCTCAGTTTCACTATTGGTCGAAATATCTGTGAAAACAAAATCTGTTTTTTCTTTATTTCTGGCATTAACATTTTTGGCTAACTAACAACCTTAGGAAAAAAAACATCATAAATCTGTTCCACTTTTGCTTATTTCTTAACTTCTATTGCAACATGACTCTAACCCTTCCCCTTGTGTTACCTGAGTACATACTGTGCCTCAAAGTGGCATTTTTGGGGCGAGTCTGGCCAGGCTAGCTAGTTAACCACCACATATCAGATGCTTGCCGGCATATACCACTCCCAAATCTGGATCTAGGAGTGGGTCCTAGTCTCTCTGTTCAGAGCAAGGTCAGAACAATCATAAGAGTCATTTATGGACTGTTTTTTGGCTGGTCGCTTTCCTGTGAGAAGAACTAGGGACAGACCCAGGACGCAACGGAACTTCTCTCAGTTGGCACAAGAGCATCTGGGAAATTCCCAGAGGTATTGAGAGATTTTGCTAAGGATAGGATTGCCTGTTCAGCTCAGCATGTTGCACTTACAAACCTCATCAGGATATGCAGAATGAAAATTAAGTGTAGTTTCAGTCAGTATCTACTTTTGCAAAAAGATGCTTATTGTTCTCAAGAAATAAGAAACATTTCATTTGAACAGCCTGTCACATCAATTTCTTTTTGTTAGTTAGCAATATGTTGATCCTATCTGTTTAGACATGCAGTGTCCCACCTTATTTTTTTCTGTATAGTGATTTATTCAGAAACTTCTACTTGTATGTACTGTAGTTTAATATCAAATAGACTTATGGTCAGTAGGATGGAGCCTCCAAGAGCAGGAAAAGTGTGCAATGTAAGTAACAAATCCTGTAATTTTGTACAGTACATGTAACATTAAGTTGAATTAAATGCATAACCATGCTACCGAAATTATAAAGACAAAGGAAGAAAAAGAAACAACAAACAACTAAAAAAACTGAACAAGTGGAAGAACTGGCATTTAAAACTTAAATAGATTCACACATTTTGTTTGGACTTTGTTAAATGAGGTTTACTTTTAGATTGTCAAGCATTGTTCTAAACCACACAAAATGCCAAAATTAAATTTTGATAATGAAAATGCTTTAATACAATAAGAAAACCAATTATCATTTATTGAATACTTTAAGTATGCCCCTTCCTTGCTTACTTTACTTGAAAAAAGTTAATATTTTCCAGGCTGAACATATACAAACAAAAGTCCTGGCCACTAGATGTCATCCTAGGACAATGAACCATGTGGAGGCATATGACACATTTATCATTTATTATGATGGTATTATGATTTCGTTAAAATTAAAATAGTTCACAATACAGCAGTTTTCATTTCATTTATGCAACCGTTTGTAATGATGAACTCTCCATGAAAACATGAAATGCTAATATAATATTTTGCATAATTTCAATAAAATAAGAGCAAAATTAAGACAACCGTGCCAAATGTTCAAACTCTGTGTTTCTATTTTTTTCTTTTCAGCATGGAATATGTTTTCACGTATAATTAATTATAGAATTATTGGTAGCCCTAAAGAAAATGGGTAAAAACAAACAGTCCTGACTATGTTTCTTTTCACTCTGCACTCCTTAGACTATAAATATAATACCAGATCATGTCACTTGCAGAAATCATACAAGGACTCTGGACACATGGGATGTATTGATAAAGGGGATTGGAATGCCCCGAAGCCTCGCATCTTCGTTTACCCAGGACGTGGAAAGTCATGAAAATGAGGAAGGACAAGTGCAATTAAGTCACACAAACAAGCAAGGATGGTGCAAAAGCACTTAGTGCAGTTTATTATACACAGGCAGTATCCAAATAAACAGTGCAATGCTGTTCCATAAACAAATAATCCATAAAATAATCAAGCGATACATAATCCAAAAATGGGGTAAAATTAAGTCTAAAACCAAAGAGATAAAATCAAATTACTTCTGTTCCATGAGCCTCAGTGCCTTTCTTTCCCATCTCCTGCATGCTCATCTATTGGGTATGTGCATCAGGGCCAAGACACAAGCAAACACAGTCATCCATTACTACAGCTGTCGTTCCAGACACAACAGTCAGTCACCCACTGGGACACCAAAGCCCACCTCCATCATCCCACTAACATTTTTTGGCATCTGTGGGATGACTCTTGAAACTCTTAAGCTGCTCCGGCTCCCTGGATGCTCAGAAGGAGAGACCTGCCCCTGGAGTGTCTCGCTCCCTTTGGGGCATTTTCATGATTGTCAGGCGTCCTGTCTGCTGCACCAGCTTGTATTCCCTTTTCATTCTGTTTCAACACAACAGTGTCTCTCACTCTCTGTTTACTCCCATCTCTCTCTCTTTCGTTTCTCCATTTTTTCTTGTCTATCCCATTCAAATTCCTTTTATACCTTAGTGAGTGCAGCTTAGCCAATCACAGCTGCACATTTAAAAGCAATCGATTAGTTTCCCCATTTTAACACTCCATGGCAGCTAAGCTACAGTATCTAGCATGGAAGAAAAATTAGACATAAGGGCCACATAGTCATCTAGGGGTAATATAGTTACTATGCATAAAGTGTTTTCGTACGTTTACCATATTAAAATATTGCATCCATCTTAGAAGTACAAATGGGTTAATAAATGTCAGAAACCTGTTCAGGCATATCAGGAAACCAGGTAAAGGTCAAATAAACAACGAAGACAAGGATGTACCAGGAGAAGGTTCATGTAATACAGCAAACATACTAAAAGAGGACCAATATATCAGCAGATGTCCCATAAACAAGACTGGACAGTTGTCATATACACAGAAGTTTCAAGGCTAATAGCTGAACAATATACATATGAAAAGAACAAGAGTGTGGTAAACAGACTTTTATCTCAGTAAGTCATGTGACTTACTGGCCAACAAACCAATCAGAGTAAATGTAAATATAGATCAGCACTTCTCAGGGAACTGAAAGACAGATCAGGAATATCTCAGCCAAGTTTCACTCCATCAAGCCCACTGTGCTGAAAGCCATTAGCTGACTGAGGAGGTGCTACATCCATTTTTTGTATGATATGGATGTACATACATTAACCATATTTTCACCAACAAAAAAAGGCAATTTGCAGTACTGTCCAGCTCTCTTAAAGTAGTCAGAGCACTTTACTGCACTCGTGTTCCAGTAAGGGCATTTAGTAAGAATGAAACTGCTTTACTTAACTATTAGCTGTTACATCTGCACAAGTCATATGTGATTCCAAGATGAGGATGACAAACAACATGTCTCCGCGATCTTGGTCAACCAATGAGTCATTCATTTTGAGGCAAACTGTCTTAGGGAGACATCAGTTATTCATATGTTCTGTACTATTCGTTGTATCAACAATCATGTGACTATATCAGCAGGTTATAGCACTTACCCACTGAGACACTGGCACCATACGTGTTTCTCGGACACCCAGAACAGAGAGGAGAGGTGCTATAATTCCACATATGATCTTTTGTGTGCTCAGCTGCACAGTGCAGATGGATGCTCTTGAATGCAAGGTGGTCTGGTCTCAACACGTTAGATGGCAGGCCGCTCTAACAACCAATGAATGTCTCCAGCATCGTGATTACATATGTACTGTATGTGGTCAATTAGCATTGAGGCGTGTTCACAAATGCACATTCACAAGGTAGTTCTGATTTATAAAGGGTCATTTTGCATAGAAGTGTGTGAACATCAGGTTTTTTTTTATCTTACACATTTTTTTGTTATATGGTGTGTGCATTTTTTCATGTTCAAATCCACAGAAAATTGTATAAATGAGACCATGGGTTACTGACTTTTAATTCACCCAACTGTCTCTACGCCCAGTCACTATTTGGGAGTGACTGTGGAGATGGGTGCACTGACACAATTACTTAGGAGTCCACACCAATAGCAGACTGGACTGGTCTAGTTACACAGAGGAACTGTATAAGGAAGGGCAGACACTATTCATAGGAGTTTCTTTAATCTAGTTACTGACAGCCTTTACATCTATTCTAATATTTTCTTACACAGAAGATAGAATAGATGTAAAGGCTGTCTATCACAAAAAAACTCCCCGGCCTTTGAAGCGCAATCTTTGTCTCAATAAACAGCTTATGCTGTGACATACTATGGTAGAGTGAGGTCTGCGGCTGATCGGCATCTTTTTTTAAATAAATAATCGCCACACTCTCATCTTGGTAGGAGGGGGCATGGTGAGGTGGTGAGAGAGGTTTCCGGGTGTGATGCGGGAGCGGACGGCCCTGCACTAAATAATAGAAAGGGGAGCCAGAAACCGACCCGCACCATCACACATACACAATGCAACTCATGATTTGGATGTCCGGCCCATGACAGACTCAAAACTTGGCTTTGACTCCTTTTCCATGGCCAGTGAAGACATAGCAGCATGCATTGCTGAACCAACATAACTGTCACAAAAACTACAGCAGCATAAGGATGCTGCATATTTGGCATGAAAACAGACCAGGGGCGGGAGCATACAGCCTGTCTGCAGCAATACCGACAGGAACATAAGTTCCAGCGATATCAGGCATTTCTCCACCATAGGAGCTTTGTTTTCAGAACCCAATGTATTCTTGTATGGGGTAGACCTTGGCCCATTTGTGATCCCTGGGCACTATTGTATGTTGCGTTCCCACTGCACATCAGGAAATGTAACCTTTATGCAAAATACATAACGTGCAAAGGTCGTAGGTTAATCTGTGCATATCATTTCAATAAGCAGCAGTACCACCAAAACAACAAAGAACTATGGCAAGCCCTAGAGCACACAAGAGAAGACAACTTTTACATCAGATTGCAGAGATTCACAATTCTGAGACAGAACTAAGACCAGAAAAAAAGGTAATGTTAACATTATTAATTAAATGTACATTCATTTCTATTATAATGAAATTGACATTTAAAAATAGACGGCACAAGTCGTTGTGGTCAATCAATAAGCACAAGTCATTGCCCTAGCTCCATCAACGATAGTTCTAGTTCCTGGTTGAACAGAAAGTTCATGCCCTGAAGTAGGAGATAAAAAAAGTACCAGGAACTACCTACCAGGATCTACAAATAGCCCAAGTTCATGTGGCTGGAATGCCCTGGTTCCTGAAAAAAGTTCATGAGGTATGAAAGTTGACAGGAAAGTCATAGCCAAAAACAACTCTGTGAAATGTATTAGACCAGCCAATTCAGGAAAAACACTGCAGTACGGATCAAGTACAACAAAGTCCTTTGCAAAATACAGTGATACACACCAGCAGGCAAAGAAGAGAAGCTATACCTGCAACTACCGCTGACAGTGAAGCACAATCCACTTGCCAATGGCGCACAAAAGTCGACTGCAGGACACACAATGTACACTCAACCCATTTGACCACAAGAAAAAAAAAAGCAAGGACCCGCAACCTTGGTTCACCGTCGGCCACAATGAGAAGGCAAAATGCTGTCACACATACCAAAGTGAGAGACCTGCCTGAACTTAAAAAGAAAGTGCAAAAACAATCAATTTAGAACACATACACAGCATCAACAGCTCCTTATGTTTTGCATCCATGACAGTCTCTATTGATAATCCACCATGCCACGGTGAAAGGCACGGTGAAGCAGCAATACTCACCAGGTGAGCGTCCAGTACAAGATACGAGCTTCATTGCAAAAAAAAAGTAATACACACCATCAAAAAAAGAGCAACACCAGTGACTACCACTGACAATGACGCACATTTCACACACCAATGACACATGCTTCTTCTGTGTTGGCACAGAGAAGAAGCATGACAAACACCACAAACCTCACCACCAGGCCAAAATCTGAAGTCATTTCACTGAAGGCAAATGACAAATAATGAAATGGCAAGACACATACCAAAGCGAAAGGTTAGTCTGAACTTAATGCAAAAATAAATGATTTAGAATACATTCACAGTATCATCATCTCCTTATGTTTTGCATCAAAGGGGGCCACTATCCTCCATGACACAGTGTAAACATGTTCAAATGCATTAAAAACAAACAAAAAAAAAAAAAACTATACAGAGATACCTGACATGTACATACCTGTTCAGATGAAGCAGTTAAGCAAACACTTTCATAACATGAAAATACAGATATCTCTTCTCCTTTGCTTACAAAAGTACAGGATTTCATTACCACTAACAGAACTTATTCCCAAGCCTTTACAAGTACAAGGCAAATTGAAGAAAAAGAAAAACTACAGGTGCAGACAAATATCATACAGCTTCCAGAAGTTACAAAAATTTGTTACAATATTTCTTGTGCTTTTGTAATGAGCTAAATTTCCTTCTTGGGACAAATAAAGTACTATATATCAATATAACATAAGCAATACATATAATCACTCAGATATTCCTCAAAATGAAATTTATCTAATAAAAATATTTGACAAAAATATTGTTCTATTTTGAGCATAGTGTACCCTCTCAAGAACATACGAGACACAATTACTATAATCCTAAAACAATATAATACATCCCATATATTGTAAGAAGGAGCAAAGAAAAAAAACACAAAGAACTGAAAGATCATGGTTTCTCAACTGCATTGCTTGAACCTTGGGGTTATAATATCTCTAAATCAGCTGTTATAACAACAACATTTATTTATATAACACATTTTCATACAAATAGTGTAGACACCAACACCATGATAAGATTTCTGGAAGAGTTCCATGAAGGTAGTCTGTCTTAAGGACATGCCACAAAATGCAATGCCTGAAGTTTGCCAAGCATCATGGGAAGTAGAAATGGAATTGAACATTGAGTACACAGAGGTGAAAGGTGATCTTTTTGGTCATGCACATCATCTCTATACATGTTTGAAAAGAGGGACCACAAAGAAAAGCATGTGATACCCACTGTGAAATATGGTGAATCACAGTGTGGAGAATCAGTGATGTTTGGGATTGTTTAATTCAAGTGGTCCAAGAGCACTTGAGAAGTTTACAGGAAGAATTAATTTGTCTACATACCAGGAATTTTTAGACCAAAAAACAGTCACCACGGATGGATCCCATACATTAAAATCAACACAGAAATGATTGTGAGACCACAAGAGGGCAACCCAGAAGAGCAAAACCAACAATATTAAAGAACTAGAAATGTTCCAAGGTCCCTCTACCTAGTTAAAGTAAGTGTCCTCCAACCTAGTTAAACATTACAGTAAGACGCTCAGTGGTGTTGTTTTTTCCTAGGAACGATTTGTTAAATATTAATCAATGGAGTGCAAATATTTTTTAAACCTATGTTTAATGAAAATGTTACTAAAATTGTTTTAAGATAAAATATAAAGTTTATACCTTTGTTCAAGCCCAATATATCATCCATTGCATGAGTGGTTAATGTTTAACTCATTTTCATGAGGGGTTCCAATAATTCTGGTGTGGACTGTATTTTTTCGTTTTGCAGAAATATACTGATTCAGCATAGTTTATATAACGTATATCATAAATGCACTTAAATAAAGACTGCTAAACTATTACCACTTATTTGGTTTTTTTTTTTCTAACTTATGAATTGTATTGATATCTTACTAGGTGGAGATAGTGTCCTTCAAATTACAAACTTAACATAGCTTTCATGGTAAGATTGCAGCAAACTAGATTTTATTCCAACAACATAGGTGACATGACAGTCTATCACACCAGTTCGTTGTCAGGCTGCTCATTAAGAGTGGGTTAGTGTTGTATTAACAACTAACATAAGCTACACATCCATAGGATATGGGAGTAAACGAGTTTGGCCAAAGACAGCTTGTGCAAACGTGGGAAGAATGTTAAATCAACATGAAGACAGCATCTAGGTTTGTAATTGAACCAAGGACTCTGGACAGTTGAGATGGAAAAATAACCCCTGCAAAACCATGTCAGCCTACTTGATAAAGATTTGCTTCCATTTTAACACCCACTGTCCAAAAAAAAAGTGACTTTTTACTTCTCTTTTCTGACCACTAATTAAAAAACACTGTAGCTGAATTATTGATAAATTACTAAAAACAAAGTTCACAATTATGAAAAATTAAAATCTCTTTGGCATCCACATTAATTACTATCACATATCTTCATATGAAATTCTCTTTTATTAAAAGAATGAAGCAAAGACAGGGTGTTTACTTGTAATTAAAATACACCTTTTCCAAAAATAAAGTGTCACACAGAATGGTTTATTGCTCTTAAAAGTGTGCTTACCTGTTTCTCCAATTTCTGTTGTCGGAGGCTAGAATTTTCATCATCATGAAAACTAAAACAGAAAAAAAGTATTAAAAAGAGTGGCATGAAATCCAGGGGACAGCAAAATAAACTTGGGTTTTACTTTCAGCATCAAATTTAGCATTAAAGATAGTGATTGATTTCTTTAAGACTTATCTCATTAGCACTAAGATGCTCATTATTGATTACTTTTGTGTGAAAGACACAGGCAGATATGTTTTCTATAGTTCATTTCCTGCATCCGTACTCCACTGTAAACAGTATTACAGCAGAAAAAAAGAAGTTGATGAAATCATCTATACTAATAAAAGGCAAAGCCCTCACTGACTGACTGACTCACTCATTCACTCACTCACCGACTGACTCACTCATCACTAATTCTCCAACTTCCTGTGTAGGTAGAAGGCTGAAATTTAGCAGGCTCATTCCTTACAGCTTACTTACAAAAGTTGGGCAGGTTTTATTTCGAAATTCTATGCATAATGGTCATAACTGGAACCTATTTTCGTCCATATACTGTAATAGACTGCAACTCGATGGCCGTGGGAGGCGGAGTTGCATCTCACATCATCACGCCTCCCACGTAATTGAGTGCCTGCCCATATAAGGTAAATATTCGCGGGTCAAGGACTGTGCTTAGCATATTCATAAGTAAAAATATCTGAATCACAAACTGATGTTAATTATATTTTGTCCATGAATACTTATTAAATAATTCCAAATAGTCTGTCCGCTTCCTTTCATAGCTTTTCCGATGGTTGTGCTGCTTCCAGGCATGTATTTTCATATTAAAGCATTTAACCAATCACATTTCAGCCATCATTTGTTGCCAGGCAGAGAGGCCTTCAGAATCCGTTGTGCAGGCACTCTAACACAGAATAAATGTCGATTAACCTGTTGCTTCAACCAATCAGATTTTGAGTTGATGTCAGTAGGGCCCTCTAGCAAGCGTACAGGAACGTCACCGTATTCAGACCCATTGATTGGATAGAAGCCGATATGAGGAACTCTACGAGGCCACTGAACGCACCGCAAACACTCCGAGCGCAAGATCCTCGCGCGCACTACGGCCAACTCCATGGCAGGATTCTGGACAATATTATTTGCCAGACACAGACCAGATTTCAAGACCACGAAAACCTGATGTTTGTCACGCTCCTCGAGCCCCAGAAGTTTCGGTAATACAAGAAAAATTTCACGCATGCAGCCTTCTCCAGTTTAACACAAGAGCCACGGAGTGGTTTTTGATCTGTCTCGGCTAAAAACAGAACTGACTGTAATGTATGCCATGGATGATATTGCAGGAAAATCTCCCACTGTTCTCCTTGACTGCCTTCATCAGAAAAATCTGAATGAGAGCATGGGGCAGCTGTTCACATTGGTATATTTGGCGGTGACCATTCCCGTTTACCCTGCTTCTCTCGAGCGGACATTTTCAGCCCTAAAGTTGAATTAAAACTTATGCCAGAAATACGACAGGGCAGGTTCGACTTTCAGCATTAGCTTCGATGGCGATAGAAAAGGGATTTTTTGATAGAACTGAAGTGCACGGATAATCTGTACGACAGAGTAATTGAACTGTTTTTGAGGAAAGAGAGGAGGATGGATATTGTTTACAAATAATCCGAATTTTTGGTAAGTAAAATGTTGCGATTTTCCTAAATAATATTGTAAGTTTATGAGTTATTATTGATGTTTTTTATGTGTGTCGCGGCTGTGGCTGCAGTAGAAAGGAACTTGTTCACCCCTGTGACACGGTGACCGAGCTGCAGGCTATGGACGTATATGTGTACGTAAGTAGGATTCAGTTAGCATTGGGAACCCGCGTACCAAATTTCTTGAAGATGGGCCCATAAGTAACAAAGACCGTTGAATAGTTCAATATGGAGGCTGACAGTGGCATCATACCACCGAAATAAGTACGTACATTGGTTTTGGTTAGTGCAGGGAAACCGCCAACCAAATTTCGTAAAGATGGGGCCATAAATAAGAAAGTTCAACATGGCAGACGTTGTCGACCGTTGTGACCGCTACGCATAGAATTTCGAAATGAAACCTGCTTAACTGTTATAAGTAAGCTGTAAGGAATGAGCCTGCCAAATTTCAGCCTTCTACCTACACGGGAAGTTGGATAATTAGTGACTTGGAAAGTTCAATATGGCAGCCGACAGTGGCATCATACCACCGAAATAAGTATGTACATCAGTTTTGGCTAGCGCAGGGAAGCCACCTACCAAATTTCGTGAAGATGGGGCCAGCCTTCTACCTACACGGGAAGTTGGAAAATTAGTGACGTTGGAAAGTTCAATATGGCGGCCGACAGTGGCGTCATACCACCGAAATAAGTACGTACATCGGCTTCAGTTAGCGCAGGGAAGCCGCCTACCAAATTTCATGAAGATGGGGCCATAAATAAGAAAGTTCAACATGGCGGACGTTGTCGACCGTTATGACCGTTACGCGTAGAATTTCGAAATGAAACCTGCTTAACTTTTGTAAGTAAGCTGTAAGGAATAAGCCAGCCAAATTTCAGCCTTCTACCTACACGGGAAGTTGGAGAATTAGTGATGAGTGAGTGAGTGAGTGAGTTAGTGAGTGAGTGAGTGAGTGAGTGAGTGAGTGAGTGAGTCAGTGCTTTGCCTTTTATTAGTATAGATATACCCCGATCTACATACTGTCAAATAAATGAACCACACGCCGTGGCGCAACACAATAGGCTTCGCCTCTAGTGCTGATGTCCGAGGTTCGATTCCCAAGAGGGGGTGCAGTGAATGTGTACGCCTGATGAGCCCAGAATTAGGG
>JANRMT010062795.1:17426245-17441897 GCA_026402145.1 Polypterus bichir lapradei | reverse complement strand
CCCGCCTTAACTGTCAATCCCCCACAAACACAGTCTCTCGGAATTTGCATAAGCACACCCCTTCACCTGCAATTTTAACTTAGTTACAAAGTGATCAAAACTCTCGTTTATATCCTGCGTCCTCTCATTAAACTTGTATCCCGCATTACCCGTGGGCATGAAAAACGCCAGCGGCAGCCTGTCTATTAACTTAATTTAAAGTTTAGGTTTATACCTTGCTTTGTTTCCGAAGTAGCAGCACTCATGAATATGGTAGTATATGTCACTCGCTCGCTTCTTATTGTTTCGCTGCCTTCTCAATTATATAATGCATGTTTTCTTCAGCACATTTTGGAGCTCTTCCTGGTTTTCTACATAGTACGTTGACAGTCAGTTCACGTGATTACGTGGGCGGCGTGATGATGTCACACGAAACTCCGCCCCCACGGCTTTCAAGCTCAACTCCATTACAGTAAATGGAGAAAAATACCTTCCAGTTATGACCATTACGCGTAGAAGTTCGAAATGAAACCTGCCCAACTTTTGTAAGGAAGCTGTAAAGAATGAGCCTGCCAAATTTCAGCCCTCTACCTACACAGGAAGTTGGAGAATTAGTGATGAGTGAGTGAGTGAGTGAGTAAGTGACTGAGTCAGTGAGGGCTTTGCCTTTTATTAGTATAGATTATATATTATATATACATATATATAGAATATATATACATATATATATATACACACACACACACACACATACACATATATCAGCGCTTCCCGATTTATTTTACCCTCGCACGCCCTGTGACGGACGATCTTGATTTCGCACCCCCTTGGTTTGAGAAGAAGTATGAAAAAATATGAGGTTAACGCAGAAAAAACAGATCACCAATTGAAACTTTATGAATAATGGATACTTTATTCGCCATCAATAATTGTTTTGGTAAAGTCATACTTAGTGTAATCCTCCTTCTATTTACTCATTTTTTCGAGACTAGCCATGATTAAATGAACGGTAAAAAAGTAAGAGCGAAGCGACGGTGACTTATTGAGGCAGGCAGGCGATAGCACAATAGCACGCGGGCTCGATGTAGTGCGCATCAAGTCGATCTAAAATGCGCGATCAGATTCGAAAAAATATATCTTTTCAAGTTCTATTTGGATATAAGTAGGTTCTATTAAACCTACTTTAACATGATAAAGTGTCACAAAAGTTTTCCTTGAACAATCGCTGACTTCGTAACCCCAAACACAACTTTCTAGCACCCTTTCCAATCCCTTATCCCCCACATCTCGCCCCCTCTTACCGCATCAATCAATACCCCGCTATCAGTCTTCCATGCTGTACTCCGCTCTCCCTCAACCGGACCGAACAGTCACTTAAAACCAAAAAGGCCGCAACCTGGGTGGGACGCTGCAATACTTTCGATTTTTACTGGTTTCATAATCTCTTATCTGCCTTTTTTACTTTCCAACGCCTTTGGGTGTCTATTCTCCATATTGTCCTTATACGCTTTATACGTGTTGAGAGCACATGATCTGTGTGAACTACGTGCTTTTACACGACTGTTTTTTGATGGATGTGCTCTTATATGATATCTGTTGTAAGTAGGGCATGTCTTGCAAGAATCTCATGTTCCACGACCCCGCGAGACGGCCCTGGGACAGTCTCTTGGCACCAAGTCTCATGTTTATGGTCCCTGCAAGACGCTCCGTGGCAAGTCTCTTTTGTCTCGCGGGTCTTTTAAATGTCTTTCGAGAACTTCCGAGAAGATCACGTATCGTCGCCTTGCTTTTGCTTTCCAGGATTTCTTTTTATAATAGAGAGATAAGATTTGCTGGCTACACATCCATGAGGTGAATCTCCCATTCCACCTCATTCCAAAGGTGCTCTACTGGATTGAGATCTGGTGACTGTGGAGGCCATTTGAGTACAGTGAACTCGTCATGTTAAAGAAACCAGTTTGACATGATTTGAGCTTTGTGACATGATGCGTTATCCTGCTGGAAATAACCATCAGAAGATGTACAGTGTGGTCATAAAAGGATGAACATGGTCAGCAACAATACTCAGGTAGGCTGTAGCATGTAAAAATGCTCAATTGGTACTAGGGGCTCAAAATGTGCCAAGAAAATATCCCCATCACCATTACACCATCACCACCAACCTTGTACCGTTGATGCAAAGCAGGATGTATCCATGCTTTAATGTTGTTGACGGCAAATTCCGACCCTATTATCTAAACATTGCAACAGAAATCAAGACTCAACAGATAAAGCAATGTTTTCAAATGTTCTACTGTCTAATTTTGGCTAGCCCATGCAAACTGTATTTTGAATTGCCTGTTCTTAGCTGACAAGAGTGGCACCCGGTTTGGTCTCCTGCTGTTGTAGCCCATCAGCTTCAAGGTTCGACGTGTTGCGAGTTCAGAGATGCTCTTCTACATACCTCGGTTGTAATGAGTAACTATAATTATTTGAGTTACTGTTGCCTTTCTATCAGCTCAAACCAGTGTGCAATTCTCCTCTGACCTCATGTATCAACAAGGCATTTTCGCTCAGAGAACTGCCACTCACTGGATATTTTCTCTATAAACTCTAGAGATGGTTATGCGTGAAAATCCCAGTAGATCAGCAGTTTCTAAAATACTCAGACCAGCCCGTCTGGCACCAGCAACCATGCCACATTCAAAGTCACTTCAATCACCTTTCTGTCCCATTCTGAAGCTCAGATTGAACTTCAACTAATTGTCTTGACAATGTTTATATGAATAAATGCATTGAGTTGTTGTCATGTAATTGGCCGATTAGATATCTATGTTAACAAGCAGTTGAACAGTTGTACCTTATAAAGTGGCCAGTGAGTGTATATGGTACTCTGCACAATATAATTATATTAATTTTATTAAAACATTGGCCAAACAATGCAATGACAAGACTTTCCCAGTCAAATAGGTGTTTCTGATCTGACAATTGAACTGCTGAAAGAAAAATTAATCTTTTAATGTGCAAAAGAGAAGATAGATTGATTTAAACTTTCTGGAATTTGCACAAGCTACACTCCTCTAAATATTAAACAGATGGTTTTAGTTTTATAGCAGTTATATATACAAATTCTTTTTCTAAGTCTGCTTAATCCAATTCTACACACCAGGGGTTCCCAAGTTCAGTCCTGGTGCACCACTGTGGCTACAGGCTTTCCAACAAGCTTCACAAATCAGTGGATCACTCCGATGCCTCAGGAATCTGATTGTTTAGTTGGCCTTTATTCTTTTCTTCTTCTGAATTCAGAAAATTGTTCTAGTATGCAATCTGCATTTAAATAAAATTCAGAAATGTGTTTTCTTTGTCATAGTTTTAAACACTTAAATTCTTTAATCACTTTTATTTCAGTTCATCTTATTTCTTTGGAGTTTCCTCCTTAAATTGTTTAACTGATGAGTAGTGCAGATACAGCTGCAAATGACAATGAATGTTAAAGCAGAGGCAGTATTGCAATGTTGCATTTCTCTCTATTATAAAAAAAAATCTTGGAAGGCTTGGAAGGAGACGATACGTGATTTGATGTCCTGCGAGAGACACTTTAACGTCACGCAAGACAAGACAATGAGACAAAATGACAGCTGCTGCACAGGCTTTTAAATGATCGACACGCAGAGTGACAAGCAGAACATGCAGCTCGGCAGCAGTAGCAGAAAGACAGCAGCTGATCCGACCACATCTCCTCAGTGTGCGTTCAGCCATTCCCCCCACCGAACAACCCAAGCGGCAGAGATGTGAAGTGGCTGGAGTGTAGCACACCTGGGGTGGGGTTAAGTGGGCAAAGCAAGCAGGGGGCAAAGCCTCCAAGTATATCAAAATTATTAATAAAAGTCTTAACTAATTGGTCCTTAAGTTCAATCCCTCAGAGCACCATAACAGCAGTTGTTCATCCCTTGACTCCTGCCTTTATTAGATAAGCTATTATTTTCCAGTTTATGCATTTTTTTTGAAAAAATATGAAATTTACAAAATGGGATTGCTCAAATTTTTAGGGAATATAGCACAAATTTGTATGTGACATTAATTATTGTTCTTTTATTTGCTTTTTAAGATTTTACTCTTTGTTATGATAATTTAAGCTTTTTCTTATTAATTAGCTCATAAGTGAAGTATTATAGCTGATACCCTTTAATATTTAGTGACACTTGTACCTGTGTCTGATTTTAAGCATTTTATACAATTAATGGAGTAAATTCCACAGTAAAATGTGAATTTTTAAAAAACTATATGGTAAAAGAAAGTTAACATTTAAAGATATGGTGAAAAAAAATCAAATTTATGAATTTTCTTTACATGTAGATACGGTTAGGTCATAAATATTTGGACAGAGACAACTTTTTTTAAAATTTTGGTTCTGTACATTACCACAATGAATTTTAAATGAAACAACTCAGATGCAGTTGAAGTGCAGACTTTCAGCTTTAATTCAGTGGGTTGAACAAAAAGATTGCATAAAATGTGAGGCAACTAAAGCATTTTTTAACACAATCCCTTCATTTTAGGGGCTCAAAAGTAATTGGACAATTGACTCAAAGGCTTATTTCATGAGCAGGTGTGGGCAAGTCCGTCGTTATGTCATTATCAATTAAGCAGATAAAAGGCCTGGAGTTGATTTGAGGTGTGGTACCTGCATGTGGAAGATTTTGCTGTGAACAGACAACATGCGGTCAAAGGAGCGCTCCATGAAGATGAAAGAAGTCATCCTTTAGCTGCGAAAACAGAAAAAACCCATCCGAGAAATTGCTACAATATTACGAGTGGCAAAATTTATAGTTTGGTACATCCTGAGAAAGAAAGCAAGCACTGGTGAACTCAGCAACGCAAAAAGACCTGGACTTCCACGGAAGACAACAGTGGTGGATGATCACAGAATCATTTCCATGGTGAAGAGAAACCCTTTCACAACAGCCAACTAAGTGAACAACACTCTCCAGGGGGTAGGCGTATCGATATCCAAGTCTACCATAAAGAGAAGACTGTATGAAAGTAAATACAGAGGGTGCACTGCATGGTGCAAGCCACTCATAAGCCTCAAGAATAGAAAGGCTAGATTGGACTTTGCTAAACAACATCTAAAAAAGCCAGCACAGTTCTGGAAAAACATTCTTTGGACAGATGAAACCAAGATCAACCTCTGCCAGAATGATGGCAAGAAAAAAGTATGGAGAAGGCGTGGAACAGCTCATTATCCAAAGCATATCACACCATCTGTAAAACACGTTGGAGGCAGTGTGATGGCTTGGGCGTGCATGGCTGCCAGTGGCACTGGGAAACTAGTGTTTATTGATGATGTGACACAGGACAGAAGCAGCCGAATGAATTCTGAGATGTTCAGAGACATACTATCTACTCAAATCCAGCTAAATGCAGTCAAAGTGATTGGGTGGCGTTTCATGATACAGATGGACAATGACCCAAAACATACAGCCAAAGCAACCCAGGAGTGTATTAAAGCTAAGAAGTGGAAAATTCTTGAATGGCCAAGCCAGTCACCTGATTTAACCCAATTGAGCATGCATTTCACTTGTTGAAGACTAAACTTCAGACAGAAAGGCCCACAAACAAACAGCAACTGAAAGCCGCTGCAGTAAAGGCCTGGCAGAGCATTAAAAAGGAGGAAACCCAGCATCTGGTGATGTCCATGAGTTCAAGACTTCAGGCTGTCATTGCCAGCAAAGGGTTTTCAACCAAGTATTAGAAATGAACATTTTATTTCCAGTTATTTAATCTGTCCAATTACTTTTGAGCCCCTGAAATGAAGGGATTGTGTTAAAAAATGCTTTAGTTGCCTCACATTTTTATGCAATCATTTTATTCACCCCACTGAATTAAAGCTGAAAGTCTGCACTTCAACTGCATCTAAGTTGTTTCATTTAAAATTCATTGTGGTAATGTACAGAACCAAAATTAGAAAAAAGTTGTCTCTGTCCAAATATTTATGGACCTAACTGTATATGAGCACATATTTCTGAATGTAAAATAAAAGGAAAAAAAAAGACTAATTAAACAATTAGATCATTTTAGAAGTAAGACTAACCGATTTACTTGTGAAACTGTTTGGAAAGAAAACCTACAACAACAGTGGTATCCCAAGGCTGAACTCCGAACCCCTGCTATAGACAAAATAAATAAACTTTGGTGACTGAAGATCAGTAATTAGGCCAAGCAGAGTAAATGTGAAATATGTAGCATTCAGTACTGTTTGAGAAAAAACTAATAATACTAACCTATATATTGCTATATAGTGTAAGCAAAGATTTTAAGGTCTATATTATATTTTAAGATTTATATTGCATCCCTGAAGTAAAAAAAAAAAAAAAAAATCATAAGGCACTACACAATGTACAGTATACATAAAAATTGGAAAGGCAGATTAATGAATTCCATGCATCTATTAAACAACGCTTAAAAAGTCTGTTATTTAACAAGACAGTTCCACAAATTTCCTGCTTACAGTAATACAGCTGCAACTCACCAAACTAGAACTTTGAACTTGCTTATTGAGGTAGAGCAAAGATGGCACATGCGTGTAGCAATTATTAATTTTGTAATTTGTAAAATAGGACAGTACCATTTAGTACTTAATTTATTAAAAGAGTCTGAACACCACAGGCAGACAGTACAATCCAATCTATGATGAGGCAGTAAATGATTATGAACCACTAACCCATCAAAAGATTCAAGCAAATATATTCTGGTTTCACTGAAATCTATCAAAGATCACATATCCTGATGTTTTAGATACACACCTGTGATATGCATTAATTTAAGTCTCCAGACATGACTAAGGTTATTCCACACTGATTTGTTTGTGGTAGCCTTTAATTTTCTAATTGTTCCTTTCATCACAGTTTTTGAAAACTGTTTAGTCTTTATGTAATCAGATCATATATTTTTCTGTATTATCTTAACATAACTCATCTTCAAGTCTGCTGTTTAAACAACTGTAAAGTGGAGAAAATACTTAAATCTGAGAGATGATTTATTAAAATTTTTAAGAGTATTCCTGTCCATGTTTTACCCCATTTTCTTTCTCTATTACCCAGGGAAAGAAATTTACAGAGCCAGAGTCTATACTTCAACAGGTGCAAGACAGGAACTGGCCTTGGCTATTTAGACTCCAATTTATCATAATGCGCAAACAGAATCATTCACAGAACTCCATAGGGTCACCATAATTATGTTAAACAATTTCACATTACAATCCTGGCTTGTGAAAAGAAGCTAAAGTCCATGGAGAACAACCACACAAACAAGATAGAAAAATGTAAACTCTATACTGAAAGCACAAAATCCAGAGTCAAATCTGGCACTCTAACAATGTAAGCAAAACAGGTGTATATGTACCAGAATCAACTTACATGTAACACCAGTTTGGTGCAAAGATATTTTTTTTATTTACTATATCTTTTTTAATAAATTCTATTTAAGTAAAATAAGTAAACAAATTACTATAAATACAGAAGTGTATCATTACCAATGAAACTGAAAAATGACACCAATCCAGTAATTTTGCAAGACATTACTTGTTCATACAAAATGACACATGCATCTTTTTAGAAATAGATTTTACAAAAATACTTCCAAACATTTTGTCTTTGTGTCCAAGTTTTTAGCTGAAAATGCAGGTCATTTTTCCAAGTAAACCCCATATTTTATTATTGTAATGCTATATGCAGCAGTTTAACATTGTTCACTGATGAGTTCCTCTTAGCGCTTCAGAAGTATACTGGAATGAAAATTGCACTCATACTTTTGATGAAAAGAAAATTACTTCCAGAACATTCATTTTTAAGCTGAAATATATCAATGTTCTAACCTTTCATTTCAACCTATCCTAAAAGTGTTTAGGGTATTTCAAGTAGTAAGCATAAACTTGCACACAGTCCTGATTTTAGCAGGATTTTCTTATAGGAAGAAGCCCTTAGATCACATATTCTTACTCTCTAAATTTAAGTAGTGTTTAACTTATTGTATTTCAGAAATGGAAGTAATAAAAATCCTGTAATTGAAAGAAGTGATGTGAAGAGTAAAATCCATGAAGTATAAAGGTTACACTGTGATATAGAACTAGATGAAGTGTTTGAAGTTTCTCTTTAGTGCAAAACACATTCATCACGATGATGCAGCTTGAGCTCTTTGAAGGTTGTGCAAAAGCTTAGGATGCACAGAATACCTCTGTAGTTCTTCTAGATATTTTAATTGTCTAGTTTGCTTGTATAACAGCAACAAATTAACATATTTCTGAAAGAAAACTACTGTACATGCTATAAAAAATAGCAACACACCAAAGTCAGAGACTAAACATTGAATATGTTCCTTATACATAGTACTACCTGAAACACTGTATTAAAAGATGTCATTATGAAGTTAAGTCACTGAATAAGTGGTATAGGAATAGCTGTCTCTGTACATTATTATTATGTAACAATAGCACTATTAATTCTAATTGACATCCTTTTACTTATTTTTCACAAAAAATTAACCTCTATTTGACAATCTTCCAGTTTTACAAATCAACAATGAATAATCTGATTGCACTGTATAATTAAGACTTTAGAAAGAAAATATGTATATCCCCCCACCCCCCCAACATAAAAAAAACATTTAACCTACTAACAGTTCCAGGCAGGAAACAGTTATACTGGCTTCTCACAATTACTTTGTATATGACTGTGATCCCTAGCGTCACTTGAGGAGAGACTTCATTAATATGATACTCTCAGTTGCATTTCAACATCTTAATTAAGTTTAGTTTTCCTTGGTGAAAGTTGTTTTTTTTTTTCTAAGTGAGAAGAATGAAGTAAGTAAATTTTATCTCTAATATTTTTCTGCAGATACATACTGCACATTAATTCCAAAAATCTAAAAGTAAAATATGTTATGATTTTGGGTTTTTGAGACATACAGAATATATTGTGGTACATATTTTGAATTTTTTGTTCATTTAAAAGTTGCTTTTCATTTTATAATGTCACATTTATTTGTCATGTCTCCAATTTGTACTTAATTTTTACATGCAGCCACCTCCATTTTGTGTAGTTTTTTTGACTGCCACAGAATTGTTAAGGTTGGCAACAGTGTATGGTTCTACAACGTGAACCACAGCAACATGCTATTAGCATCATCATTTCGTGATAATCATACTTGTCTAATAGCTATTTCAAAAATAATTAGGGAGCTAGAACTTTTTGTGTGTTTAATTTAGATTTTTAGGTAATATATCAGACTTTAGTAATTATTATTCTTTGTGGTTGTGGCTCCTGACTCATGCTTTGTTTAATTAACCATATTCGTTCTGATCTCTCAGTCCAACAAAAGATTTGCCATTCTTTGGCTTGCCACTTCCATCTAGCAGTACAAAATCTACCAAAAGTTAAGCAGGAAAGCAGAAAACAGAGCACTGTAACATCACACTGATACTCAGTAATGAATCTTCTTTTGTGTTTGTTGGTGCAGTCCCATCTATCCACAAAATATTTAACCTTACTATAACAATCCATTTTTACAAACCAGAACTTTAGCTGGCTGCAGGAGGATCAATGTATGAATATAATTCCAGTGTATCTGTGAGGAAACAGTGCTGACCATGATATAACTACAAATACTGAAATGAAATACTGTTGAATGCCTAATTGATGGCTAAACGTCCTGAACTGAAATTATAACTAAAAGTGGTCAGAATGTAGTCCTAAAATTTAAAAATTAACATGTTATTTTTATTTGGCCAAGCAAGTTATTTCTCCTACTTACTAAATCTCTTCTTTTTTGCAATTTGCAAAAGCTTTTAAGATCTACAGTACAAAATAAAAATTAAATAAAATATTACTACATTTCTACAAGTGTTTTATTTACTAAAAGCATAGACAAAAGTTTTTAACATTGCGACATGGAATACAATATTTCTGTTTTAATTTATTGCTTACTTACAGCACACAATACTCTTGACTCTACTGTTGCATTTATTTGGTACATTTCCTCAGCATGCATTTGTTTGAATAGTTGCTTGGTGGGATGCTCATTAGCTACTGCTACACAGAGTTGTCTGATAGATCATGATTTAGGGCAATAATTTGTAAACACAACTAGTGATCATTTACAGAGCCAGGTGTGCACCATTAAAACAAAATGATCTTTTAATGATGAATAAAGTAAACATAAGCCCTAGCCAAACATATGCCCATAAATAATATATTTTAATTATATAAAGCACTAGACTATATACTGAAATAAAATTAATTCTGTCTTGTAAAATTTATGATATTGTAATAAAAATGTGCAGTACGGCAGGTCAGAGAATAGACATGTAGCCTAGTTTAACAATCTGAGATAATGGGGAAGAAACTCTTATCACAATAGGAGCTCTCTCAAGGGAGGTGCCCTTTTGCAAAAAGCAGAAAATTAAAAAAAAGACTGTGTTGTTCTTACAGAGACCTGTTTAAACAAACCCATTCTTATTGCCTTCTTACTTTATCTTCATAGAATAAACATTTCAATTATAAACCCATGATATTTCAGTTTGACTCTAAAGAGTGAAAATTTAGATTATTACGGAGATTTTTGTTAGAATCACGAAGAACAAAAAAGACCACATTCAACATTCATGATTAAACTCTTTACATACTGAGAAAGAAATATAGACAACAAGTTTGCAGTCAGAAGAACAATCCCAGAAAAGGATCATCAATACTAGCAGATCCAAGTTAAGAGGAAAACTATGGCAAACTGTTTTTTCGGAAACTACGAGGGGTGTTCAATAATTTATCTACCTCAGTAGAAAAGAAAGGAGTTTTCAAAATATTTTTCCTTTTTTTTTTTAATATAATCACATGATAGCTCCATACACTTCATCCACTATTTCTGCAATGACTTCAACCCCTTTTAAAAAAAAAATCTTCTGTTTGACCTTCAAACAAGGATGCCACAGCTGCCTTGATGTCTTCATCACTTGAAAAATGCTGTCCACAAAGAGATTTCTTCAAACCTCGGAACAGGAAATGAACACAGAGAGCCGGGTCAGGACTGTAGGTTGGTGGTTCAGCTGCTGGAACCCACATTCTCGGATGGCAACCTGTGATTATTATGACATGTGAACTGGCACATTGTTGTGAAGAAGCTTACTCGATTCGTACAAGGACTCACCGGACATCCTGTCTCTTGGAACATTAGACTCACTCTGAGCCACAACTGTGCATGAATAACCTTGAGAAATGTCACAACATCCCGAGACTTTTTTCAACATGCTTGCTAATTTCTTTCATACTCAGGTAGATAAATTATATTGAACACCCCTGGTAAAAAGATTAGGGAAGTCTGGAAAACCATTATCAAGAAACAGACCTAGGTTTTCTTTTACCTAAATGGCAAGAAGAGAATTACTGGTTATTCGGTCTCCATAGATAAATTCAGGAAGTCCAGAAACTCAGTTTTAAGACAAAGAGAAACCATAAAAAGGCAGTGTTGCTTAGAGGCAAACAACTCTGATTCTGCAAGTAAACCATGCAGACAGTATATCAATGGTAGGAGAGACGTATGGTAAGATCTGAAGGCTACAATGCAAAGCAGATAAAAAGTTAACATTTTAAAAATCCTCTTTCTCATTTACAACCTTTATAAACAGTGCTGAATTTTAACATGGTGAGGTACTAAGCTATGGGAACCTATGTGACAACTGTAAACCGAGCATATGGCTTTGTACCAGTTGCACTTGGCAGAGTACTACTGAGATGCATAACACACCCACCTTGGGAATGAGAAAAGGGTTGCAAGAATACACAATAAGAACAGTAACAAATAAAAAAAAAACTTCTGAAATTATAAGAGGCCCCCCTTAAATTATGAGGCCTTAACCTGTATCTTATTTAGCCTATGTCTAAATCCATCCCTGCTTGCAAAATATATTAGTGCCTATATATACTCCATGATGCATGTTGAGATCTAAAGATGGAGATCCCCATTAAAATTCAGGGGATAAATATAACCAGTCGAGGAGGCAGAACCTGTAGCTTTAGGGTACCCAAGCACTGGAATGATCTATTTACCTATATATACAGTATATATACACACACACAGTATATAATGCACGTTGAATTGCTCACTCATTTGCTCAATAACTCACTGACTTGTTAATCAATCAACAAAAAACACTATTTCCCATTTAGTTAAAAAGGTGAAATTTGGCAGGGTTGTACACCTAGACCAGTGAGTACCCACTAAGAAGCAGCATTATCAAATGTAAATATTTATGGCTCACCAAAACTAAATACCCCAAAATTTAAAAAAAATGCTTTGATTGATTTAACTGGAATGTGATGACATTATAGATAAAATAAAATAACCTGACAATTGTTTTCTAATTTGTTAGTATTTATTACTATTACATTAATTTGCATGCTCTGTGTAGCACTGTCATGGGGCTTTATGCTAATGAAGGACACAGAAGGACATGCATAAGGCGGACAGACGACTGTAAAAACAGGAAAAAGCAGGTGCAATGGCACTTGCCGTGTACAGTGAGGTATGAAATGGAAAACATACAGAGAGGCAAAGCTAAATGGTTAGCAGGCGCTATAAACTTCAAGTGCCAGCGCCAGATGCTCTGGCCGTGGGCGGTGTTGTTTCACCAGAAGCAAAAAAGGCAGGGAGAAAGAAGCAGAGGTGGAAGTAGTGTCATTGGATCCAAAAAAAAGGGGTACAGACAGCATGAGTTTAAATGTAACTTAGGCCCCCCATGGTTACATACACATTCAGGGACTTTTACAGGGGACTCCCACTCCACCCTCTGAAATTGTTCATATTTTCATGTGTGTCTCCTTACTTTGAACAGGAATGACAACCACTAGAACCCCAGTAAAACCGCTCTCCAAAATCCTTTACATTTACATTCACATCAGTAGATTTTACAAAGGGACCCCTCATCACTTAAGTAGCCCTATAAAATATGGTACCAGCAGTTATTTTCTCTCACTTCAAGTACTATAAAAACAACCTCAAAAGTTAAAACATTCAATTCATTGCTGAGACATATGGGCCTCCTAAATGTGCAGCCTGTAAACATCACTACTGTTTGTAATAAGTTCAGAATCAGAATCCACTTTATTGGCCAGGTACCCTAATGTGTGCTAGGAATTTGTCTCGATAGTATTGGTGCCACATACAAGGACAACACTGAATATGTAAGATAAACGAGGGGGTTCCCCCCTGCTCGCTTTGCTCGCCACCCCCACAACCTGTGCTACGCACCAGCCACTTCATGTCTCTGCTGCTTGCGTTGTGAAAAAGGGGGCTGAATGCACCCCAAGGAGACGTGGTCGCTCCTCCGAAACCCCCTCTTGAACGGTGATACAATTGGAAACAAATTCGTTTTTTTTTTTTTTTACCCCCTCTTTAATTGATCAGCTGCTGACTTGCTGTCGCTGCCGTGCCACGTGATCTGCATCTCACACAGCGCTTCAGCCATTTAAAGACCTGTACAGCACCTGTCCTACTCTTTGTCTTTAATTTCCAGCCCCAGGCATGGATAAATCTTTTGTCACGAAGTCTCATCTCGCGGGACACGAGTTCTTGATATTTTTTAGTTTATAACTTAAAAACGGAATAAGAAAATGAAAATCTAACAACATCACATTAAAGTTCGATAAGTACTAAAAAGAATGATACCAAACATATATACATAGGTTTCAAAATAAGCCAGATTTAAAGCGTGATAAAAAAATGTGACATAAAATCGTTTCATAAAATCGCTGCACTTTTAGGCTTAGGATTTTAGGCATATGGAATAGATATAAAAAGATACAATATAAAATGATTAAATATGATGCAGCATACAAGGACAATACAAAAAAATAAAGAGATATCCAAGCAGTCTAGTGTGCAGGTATACATAAATACTGAGTAGAAGCTCAGACGTGATTAGTAAGCGTAACTGCATGTTGAAAAAAATGTTTAGATGACAGGTTGTTTTAGCTTTAACTGCACAAAGACATTTGCTGGAGGGAAGTCTTTGTAACAATTGATGCCTTGGGTGAGTCGGATCAGAAAACATCTTTGTGGTCCTCTTCCTTACCCTGACCTCATATAGGACTTCAGTGTGCGGTATGTTACAGGCCATGATCCTTTCTCAGGCTTTGATGATACGCTGAACATTGGCCTTAGGCTTAACAGAGGCAGCACTAAACCAGGCAGTTATATATGAGGTCAGTATTGACTCGATAATGGCTGTGTAGAATTAGACAAATTTTGCATCAGGGAGATAGAATTTCCTCCACTGATGCAAAAAGAACATTCTCTTATTGGCTTTCCTAATAATGCATGTGTTGTTATTGTTCCACTTAAGGATTTATGAGAGCACAGTGTCCAGAAAGTTAAATTATTGTGTCATCCTAACAGCTGAGTCATTTATAGCAAATGATAGATGAGCAGGTGATTGTTTCCTGACATCTATGATCTCCCGAGTTTTTTGAATGTTAAGGTTTTTTGAATGTTAAGGTTTAAATTATTATGGCTGCCTCATAATGTCAAATTTTCCACCTCTTGTCTGTATATATATATAATCATAGAATGGTCAGAATCATCAATGTGGACACAGGAGAAGGCATGATACGCATTCTTAATAGCTGCATAGTAGTGACCTAGAATATTTCCATCTCTGGTAAGGCATTTTATTTTACTTAGGAAAGACCTGGTTAAAACTGACATGTCTAAAATCACCCAAAATAATGATTTGCGAGTCTGAGTTGTCTTTTTCAATCTCAGTGATTGCATCAGCGAGTCGCTACTGCACTTTGTGAACTTTGGCATGACAGCAAATGTAAACACTGGCTAGATTTACTGAGGAAAACTTGCGTGATAAATAAAATGGATTTTAGCTTATAATAAACAATTCTGGGTCGGGAGACTATGATTTAAAAAGAACTGCAACATAGTTACACCAATCATGATTAATATAGAAACACACTCCTTTGCCCTTTGTTTTGTTGCAAAATTTGGTAACATGGTCCACTCAGTACAGATGCAGAGTCAGGAATAGAGTCATTCATCCATGTTCCAGTAAAGTACAGAGCAGATAAAAAAGAAGTCTGTTTTAGTACATATTAACACCTGAAGTTTGTCAATTTTGCTTGCCAGCAAGCACATGTTAGACAGACATATTCTAAGCAGTGATTGCTGTAGTCCTTGCTTCCTGAATCAAACCAGAATGTCATCTCTTCTGCTGGGGGTGTTTAGCTGCATGAGTACCTGTGATCAATAAAACTGTAAGATCCACTAATGTACTTATAATACCTGGAGTCACATCAGATAGCACACTGCGACCAATATTCAGAAGCTGTTCCTGTGTATATGTTACATGACTTTGAATGGTGACAAAGAATTTAACACACAAAGACAAAGACAGCATCAAACTACCAGGACTGCCATCCTAGGCACCATCTAAGTAAAACATTATTTTTTAGCATTTTATTATCTGCCTATGGCTATAGAAAAAAAAAACCAAGGTTGAACATACAACTAATGAATAACACAAAAAGGATTATTTGAATGACATCAAAGGTAACTTACAACTTTTCAGATAGAAGTGAATGTTTCCAGGAAATAAAACTAAAAATAAAAAGGTCTTTTGATAAAACAAGAGGCTTAT
>JANRMT010062795.1:17370788-17416245 GCA_026402145.1 Polypterus bichir lapradei | reverse complement strand
ATCCTTAAGCTGCGAAAACAAAAAAAAAAAACACATCCAAGAAATTGCTACAATATTATGAATGGCAAAATTTACAGTTTGGTACAATCCTGAAACAGAAAGCAATTACTGGTGAACTCAGCAACGCAAAAAGACCTGGACACCCACGGAAGACAACAGTGGTGGATGATCGCAGAATCATTTCCATGGTGAAGAGAAACCCCTTCACGATAGCCAAACAAGTGAACAACACTCTCCAGGGGGTAGGTGTATCGATATCCAAGTCTACCATAAAGAGAAGACTGCATGAAAGTAAATACAGTGGGTGCACTGCAAGGTGCAAGCCACTCATAAGCCTCAAGAATAGAAAGGCTAGATTGGACTTTGCTAAAGAACATCTAAAAAAGTCAGCACAGTTCTGGAAAAACATTCTTTGGACAGATAAAACCAAGATCAACCTCTACCAGAATGATGGCAAGAAAAAAGTATGGAGAAGGCGTGGAACAGCTCATTATCCAAGCATACCACATCATCTGTAAAACACGGTGGAGGCAGTGTGATGGCTTGGGCGTGCATGGCTGCCAGTGGCACTGGGACACTAGTGTTTATTGATGATGTGATACAGGACAGGAGCAGCCGAATGAATTCTGAGGTGTTCAGAGACATACTGTCTGCTCAAATCCAGCTAAATACATTCAAAGTGATTGGGTGGCTTTTCATGATACAGATGGACAATAACCCAAAACATACAGCCAAAGCAACCCAGGAGTTTATTAAAGCAAAGAATTGGAAAATTCTTGAATGGCCAAGTCAGTCACCTGATCTTAAACCAATTGAGCATGCATTTCACTTGTTGAAGACTAAACTTCAGACAGAAAGGCCCACAAACAAACAGCAACTGAAAGCCACTGCAGTAAAGGCCTGGCAGAGCATTAAAAAGGAGGAAACCCTGCATCTGGTGATGACCATGAGTTCAAGACTTCAGGCTGTCATTGCCAGCAAAGGGTTTTCAACCAAGTATTAGAAATGAACATTTTATTTCCAGTTATTTAATTTGTCCAATTACTTTTGAGCCCCTGAAATGAAGGGATTGTGTTAAAAAATGCTTTAGTTGCCTCACATTTTTATGTAATCTTTTTGTTCAACCCACTGAATTAAAGCTCAAAGTCTGCACTTCAACTGCATCTGAGTTGTTTCATTTAAAATTCATTGTGGTAATGTACAGAACCAAAATTAGAAAAAAGTTGTCTCTGTCCAAATATTTATGGACCTAACTGTAGTATGTTTGCCAGGCATCTTTATCCATGACAACTTCCTTGGTCAGAATGCAATTTTTTTTAAAAAACATTTGGTGCATAGACATGCTATGTAACTTTCTCAGTGTCATATAGTAAGTCAGTGGTGGGTATGAATGTGGCAACTTTACACCTAAAAATTTGCATATTTTTGATACAGACTGATCATGTTTTTATCAAAATACCATTAAATTGATTTAAAAATACTGCCAAGACTTTACTACTATTTCTAACAGTTATTATTACTTTACTGATGTTAAATGTATGACTGTAAAGCCCCATTTCCAGCAGCCATTCCTTTGGTGCCCTAATGGTAAAATTAATTAGTTTATCCTTATGTAGTAGTAGTAATGAAGATTATTCCATGCAACAGATGCCAAGAAACTGAAGATTTGGAGGATTTCATGCAAAACTGTCTATTACTGCCCTGAGAGAAGAGGGCAGACTGGATCAAACCAGAATAGAAAAAATCAAGGGAAAGCCCAGATTCACAACTGTATAAGATGAAATGTACATTAATCGGTAGTTTGAGAAACTTTACGGTATAGGTCTTCAGTTGCTTTCTTCTTTAAATACATACCAAATACCAGTGTCATTTACAGCAGTGATAAGACAACTCTGGGATACTGGCATAAAAGGCAGAGTTTCAAAGGAAAAGGCCATATATGAAACTAGCAATTACTTGTATAATATGAAGAATGTTGGCTCCTTTAAAATGCTGTAATAGTGTCAAAGCATCATTACAAATTTAAAATTTAAATAATTTGATCTGATACATAACACTTTTAATATTAATCTATTACTCTCAATCAAGTGCTCACCATAAACTGTCCTGCCACTTCAACAGATGACGTATAACAAGACGGTTAGTGGGTTTTAGGTAATCGTTATGTTTTGAGAGGCAAAAAAATTGCAAGATGTCTTTAAAATAAGTTGTGTCTTCAAGCATTTTCTTATGACCTTATACTGTAATGCAATTGACTTTAGCAACACAGTTGCTTGTATATTGTAGGTATTTTCTCCCAAAATTATTTTTTCTTTATGTAGCTATACAAAATGTGATGAGTAAGTGAATACATCTCTTCTTGACAGATTCAAACAGAATATAGTATCCACAAAGTTGGATAAATACTTTGTTTAGGATATCAGTACGGTCTTCTTGTCTGTCATGATCCATTCTAACTTTCAGCCACCATCTACTGGTTTCAAAGATTTAAAAAAATACATTCACTGGTCAGTATATTATGTACAACTGTTTAACTGCTTCTAAACACAAATATCTAATCAGCCAATCGCAAGACAGCAGCTCAATGCATTTAGGCATGTAGACATTGTCAAGACAAAGTTCAAACCGAGCAGAATGGGGAAGAAAGGTGATTTAAGTGACATTGAATGTGGCATGTTTGTTGGTCCCAGATGGACTTGTCCAAGTATTTCAGAAACTGCTGATCTACGGTGATTTTTAAGCACAACCATCTATAGGGTTTACAGAGAATGGTCTGAAAAAAATGGAAAACACCCAGTGGGACACAGTACAAAAATGCCTTTCTTGATGCCAGAGGTCAAAGGAGAATGGCCAGACTGGTCCGAGGTGATTAAAAAAAGGCAACAGTAACTCAAAAAACCACTTGTTACAACCAAGGTATGCAGAAGAGCATCTATGAATGCACAACACATCAAACATTGAAATAAATAGATAGACTGACAGACAGATAGATACTTTATTAATCCCAAAGGGAAATTCACATACTCCAGCAGCAGCATACTGATAAAGAACAATATTAAATTAAAGAGTGATAAAAATGCAGGTAAAACAGACAATAACTTTGTATAATGTTAAGGTTTACCCCAAGGGGTGGAATTGAAGAGTTGCATGGTGTGGGGGAGGAACAATCTCCTCAGTCTGTCAGTGCAGCAGGACGGTGACAGCAGTCTGTCACTGAAGCTGTTCCTCTGTCTAGAGATGATACTGTTCAGTGGATGCAGTGGATTCTCCATGATTGACAGGAGCCTGCACAGCACCCACCGATCTGCCACGGATGTCAAACTGCCTAGCTCCATGCCTACAATACAGCCTGCCTTCCTCACCAGTTTGTCCAGGTGTGAGGCGTCCTTCTTCTTTATGCTGCATCCCCAGCACACCACCGCGTAGAAGAGGGCACACGCCACAACCGTCTGATAGAACATCTGCAGCATCTTATTGCAGATGTTGAAGGACGCCAGCCATTAGCTCCTTGGTTTTGCTGGTGTTCAGGTGTAAGTGATTTGAGTCGCACTATTTAACAAAGTCCTTGATTAGGTTCCTACACTCCTCCTCCTGCCCACTCCTGATGCAGCCCATTATAGCATTGTCATCAACAAACTTTTGCATGTGGCAGGACTCCGAGGTGTATTGGAAGTCCGATGTATATAGGCTGAACAGGACCGGAGAAAGTACAGTCCCCTGCGGCACTCCTGTGTTGCTGACCACAATGTCAGACCTGCAGTTCCCGAGACGCACATACTGAGGTCTGTCTGTAAGATAGTCCACGATCTATGCCGCCAGGTATGAATCTACTCCCATCTCTGTCAGCTCGTCCCTAAGGAGCAGAGGTTTGATGGTGCTAAAGGCACTAGAGAAGTTCAGAAACATAATTCTTACAGCACCACTGCCTCTGTCCAAGTGGGAGAGGGATTGGTGTAGCATATAGATGATGGCATTCTCCAGTCCCACCTTTTCCTGGTATGCAAACTGCATAGGGTCGAGGGCGTGGCGGACCTGTGGCCTCAGGTGGTAAAGCAGCAGCCGTTCCATGGTCTTCATCACATGTAACGTCAGAGCGACAGGCCGGAAGTCATTCAGCTCACTAGGACGTGATACCTTTGGGACTGGAGTGATGCAAGATGTTTTCCAAAGCTTCAGGACTCTCCCCTGTTCCAGGCTCAGGTTGAAGATGGACTACAGCAGTAGGAGACCACACCAGGTGCCACTTCTGTCAGCTAAGAACAGGCAATTGAAGGTGCAATTCACGTGAGCATACCAAAATTGGACAACAGGAGACTGAAAAAAATGTTCCCTGGTCTGATGAGTCTAAATTTCTGCTGCAACATTCGGATAGTGGAGACAGAATTTAGCATCAAAAGCATGAACGCATGGATCCATCCTGCTTTGTATCAATGGTTCAGGTTAGTGGTGGTGGTATAATGGTGTGAGAGGATATTTTCTTGGCACACTTTGGGCCACTTGGTACCAGTTGAGCATCATTTAAATGCCACAGCCTGCCTGAGTATTGTTACTGATCGTGTCCATCCCTTTATACCGATCTTCTGATGGCTACTTCCAGCAGGATAATGCACCATGTCGCAAAGCTCAAATCATCTCAAACTGGCTTCTTGAACATGACAACAAGTTCACTGTACTCATAGTCACCAGATCTCAATCCAATAGAGCACCTGTGGGATGTGGTGGAATGGGATATTCAGATTGTGGATCTGAGGCCAACAAATCTGCAGCAACGGTGTGATGCTATCATGTCAATATGGATCAAAATCCCTGAGAAATGTTTCCAGCACCTTGTTGAATCAAGGCCATGAAGAATTATGGCAAAAGGAAGTCCAACCCAGGGCTAGCGAGGTGTACCTAATAAAGTGACCAGTGAGCATATAATAGATCTATATTTACACTGGCTTTAAAAAAGCTGTCTTGATGTCAGTATGAGGTAGCAGCATTATCAACGTTCAAAAGAAAAGGAAAGTTCACATTATGCAAACACTAATAAAAGGCAGGGACAGCATGTTTAAAGTAACCTCCATAGCAACTTAAACCTAACGTGTACACACACACACACACACATATAATATTATACATTTACACAGATGCACACAGGTACACATGTACACACACACACACACAATGGCCTGCATCACCGTGCTTCTATAAAAGAAAAAAGGTGCAATTCAATTACACACTAAAATGTAAAAATTAAATCTGCAATGTAGCATAACTAGATGAATCCTACTACTTTTATCTTTTTAGCATCTAATCGACTTTCAATAATTTTTCACATACTTATTTACAGTATAAAATATATAAATAAATATAAATACATTATACTATATACATTGATATAATTATTGCATTGTTGTCACATGATCAATTCTTGATTATATAAATAAAACAAAAATTAAACATTAAACATTTACTGGAAGGAACTAATGTCACACCAGACTAATAAATAATAGAGACACCATTTCTAACACGTAGCCAAACACTTTAGAACAGAGCCCTAACACAAATTAAATTAGACTGGGCAAAACAATCCAAAATTATTCAAAAATGTATATACTGCAATACAATTTCTGAAAAGGTCAACAATCACTTTCTTAGATTTTATAACATTCTTTATCCACTATTTATCAGTTTTACATCTGACCTATTGGGAATATAAAATTGAACAAGAACTAATAAAACTTCAAATAAGAGAAGACTTTTCAGTCCTGCTGCCTTGTTTGTCACAATTCTCTGTGAATGAGAGGATACTTTCTTCATTACTATAACATGCTAATTTGTTCCAGAATTCCAAAAGCTTTAGTGTAAAGATAGACTTCTCGGGGTCCATAAATTTACTACTTATCTCTATTTTAAACCACTGTGTTAGAATGGATTTCACTTCTTATCTGAAAGTCATATGCTGGGTTCACATTCACAGAGTCTTTGAAGATTAAATAAAATTAGGTGTATGTTATGTATGCTTGTCTGTATAGCCTGAAATCCTTTAACTTCACAGTGCACCATGTATACTGTAACTCAGTGAAATGCCTGCCTGCTCTATTTAGCCCACAGTCTACAAGTAACATTTATAAAATATGAATGAAGTGATCTGCTCTCAAAAATCATACATCATTTTACTGGTATTAGTTTAGCCTATGAAATGTACTTTTTCTCATCAAGTTAGGTGTCTTCATTTTATCATTATGTTGAAACAATAAACAGTAAGCACAGCTACATGAATTAAAGGATCTTTTATTTTGTATTTCCTTCAACAATGTCAATATTTCTACAAAAGCATTATATACAAATAAAGTGCTGACACAAACAAGAAATAAGGACTGACATATTTAGTTCTATAGATCACAGGACACTGTTCTAAAACAAACAAGTAAATGAACACTAAATGAATGGGAAAAAAAATGTTTTCTTTTTAGCATTTTTGCCACTTTGATGTAAAAAAAGTCACCACTGAACAAATAAGCCTGAACTTGTTGGAGGAAAGGATGAGGAAACCCCAACCTGAAATAACAAGCTTCATTACATACAGAATACTGAAGCAAAAGGAAGTCTGGTTTCTTCTGAAGCCCACCCATAATTGTCTAAAAATTTGTTGCTGTATACTTTAAATTCCTTTAGCCTACATACAAAATACTAACAACATTATAGTTTGGTTTACAAATTGTAAGCCTTTTTTCTTTTTACATACCTATTGTAAGTCCATCTACTATATACTGGCAGCTTGCAGTTGTTCACAGAGTCCATTTTTACAGTAGCAGTAGCTAGCCAACATGCAGAGCAAGGGATCTGGAGACAGGAAGCTTAGCTAACCTACTGCGTTTCTATGATCACAAGGTAATTTGTACTAAGGTGTCATTACTCTGATAAGGAACCTAGCACACAAGCCGTAAGCCAGCCTGCCCTCTCACTATTCCGACTCCAATTTCATTATCAAGGCCTTCACTAAAAAACAAAGCAACCTTTAAATTAAAATGCTGCAGGCATGCAATGTACAAAACATTTTCTTTCTTTTTCCACCAGCAAGGCTAATCTGCTATTGTTAGCAGCCTCCAAGTGGGTCAGCTAATACATGCTATACAATTTGGCATCTTTGTACAGCATTCGATTTTTTACAACTGTTTTTACATTTTTGATGAGATTCTTTCATTTGTTCCATTTTTTGATAGTCATTAATAAGCTAGTATGAAACTACACTCAAATGATTTAGAAAGTTTTCTATCAAAAACATGTGCTTGTGTTTCAGCTACTATAAATCAATGTACTTTTTGAATTCCTCAAACTACAACTTAAAATCTGGATGTACAAAGCTAAAAAATGGATAAAAAAGTGTTTACATCTTGAAAACTGCTCTGGTGAATAATGTAAAATAAGTTTGAGAAGGTTATCAAACAGGTGAGAAAGATAAACTGGAAACAGCATTTTGGAACAACAACTTACAACAAATGCGTCAAGGTTTCACTTTCAGAGGAGCTGAAATGATCTTATGCATTTCTGATTGCCAAAATGCTCAACTTTTAATCTAGACTAAGCTAGGAGACATGGTACCAGCAAATCAATGACCATGGTGCACTGCAAACAAACAATTTAAAAATGCAAAAATCTGCAATGATATTGAACCAGATTGCTATTCAGCTAGTATTCCCAATGCTTCCATAATATGAGATAAATTACATATTCAGAGGTGTTTTACTGTCTTATTTTACCTGTCTATAACACATACATACCTAAAAAAACAATAATAACAATGGCATAGCCCTAGAAACCCTAGGTAACATATTTACATAACTACTTCCCCGAGAAACCAGCTTGAAATGGTTATATATCACTAGCTCTGTTTCTTGATCCCTAAGCCAACCGCAGTTGTAAATTTGTTTAACACTACTTTCACAATAGAATTTAGTATGAGATGCACTAGAAAACCCTCACCAAGGCTACTGCCTTGGCACCAGACTGTATTCATTCTACACCCATGACGGTGCAGACCAATGTACTTCATTTGTACCAAACAATCTTATAATGCCACAGCAAATGGGCTGACCAGTAATACAAACAAGACCCTATATAGGAATCAGTTAGCAGGTTTGCCAGTGTCACAGTCATATTCATCCAGGCATTGGGAAATAATTCAAAATATTTTTCAGATTCTTTGGGTAACAAATATCTACCAACATATTATAAATGGATAACATCAAGGTCATGCTGAAGTTGGCACAAGAGTGCCCCCACTCTCTGAGGAGCCTGAGGAAATAAAGAATGAATAGGACGAACATACAGAATTTTTAATCATTGCACCACAAAAGGTGTATTATATCCTAACTCATTTATAGAAAAATTATCATAGCAAGTGACTTATCAATTGTTGACATCTATTGAAATGTTTAAAAACAAATGTAACATAATAAAGAACTACATACATAAAGTGTTCACATTGTTATCGTCAGGGAGGTTGGTGGTAAGACTTCAGCACCAAAAAAATCATCCATTTTTTGCTCCACCTAATTCCTATTCAGGATTAATCTTAACAGTGGAGTGCCAGTGTACACACATCAACCATCCATTGTCTGTGACAATAAAATTATATACATAATAAGAGGACAAATACAAAAAATAATTCAATGGTCTGGTTACATCCTAACTTAACAAATATGACATTAAGTCAGCCGTACCCTAGCTAATCAGTTTTGAAAGGTAATTTCTGCACTGAATGTTTATTTCATTGGAAATGTAATGAATACCTAATTATATGTGAGGCAGTGGCAATGCTAAATTTATTTGTCATTTTGAAATTCACACATTTCTAATACTACCTCTTACACTAATGAAGCGTTGTTAATAGAAAAAAGGCTTTGGGCTAATCCCTTAAGAACTTTCAAATGTAAGCAGCCAGTGTGGAAATTCCTACATTCTCTCTTCTTCAGCACTTATATCAGTCCTTTTTAAAGTTATAGAATATTTATAATAAAAATATGAATGATACATTTTAAATACAATTCGACCACATTACCACATGGTTCATGTGGTGCCTATGTTTGGTCCTTCAAACTTCATTCAAGAGTTACCCATGTTCAGTCCTGCGAATCTTATTCAAGACATAGATACAGAAACTTTAAACTGTTTTTTAGGAGTTTCACAAAATAAGCAATTCAAGAATAATTTTAAGTGAACATTCACCTGTATTCCAAATTTGTCAGGCATTGAATTCTATGGTGATGCCTAGAGAAATCAGTCTGCTGTAACATCAATGACTCCCCATCATGGCAAAGGAACTGGTGTCTGAGCTGTGCTTTACCAAAACCTATTTAATCTAAAGGCCATGGTGAAACAGTTTTCTCCTTACAAATGTACAAGCTAAAGATCCCTACTTGGGCGGCACGGTGGCACAGTGGTAGCGCTGCTGCCTCGCAGTTAGGAGACCCTGGTTCGCTTCCCGGGTCCTTCCTGCGTGGAGTTTGCATGTTCTCTCCGTGTCTGCGTGGGTTTCCTCTGGGTGCTCCGGTTTCCTCCCACAGTCCAAAGACATGCAGGTTAGGTGCATTGGCGATCCTACATCATGCTTGGTGTGTGTGGGTGTGTTTGTGTGTGCGCCCTGCGGTGGGCTGGCGCTCTGCCCGGGGTTTATTCCTGCCTTGCGCCCTGTGTTGGCTGGGATTGGCTCCAGCAGACCCCCGTGACCCTGTATTAGGATATAACGGGTTGGATAATGGATGGATGGAAGATCCCTACTTTGATCCCCCTCATGCTAGCAAAAGTTGATTTTGGATGGACCCTCTTCCCACGGGTGACATACAATACATAGCCTCAGGCTCTACTGGCTTCTAAAAATTTAATTTACAAGAAGCAAGGATTCAATCTGTGACTTAATTACCTTTAACTGTGACTTTGTTAAAACCCACCATGTTATACAACTGAGGTTTATTTTCTCCAAGTGCTGCAGTTTGTTAATGGACTTGTACTGTTATGATTACATCTTAACGGAAACTGCTCTGTTTCATTGCATGTCTACCATTCTTTTTGTGTCCAAAATGCTTTGTAATGTTTTTGCTGTTATAAACAAGATCTGGAAACCGTAATTAAAAATCATCAACTTCTCTAAATGGTCAATTTAAGAAAAAAGAGAGAGAGAACAAATATGGTGTACTGGACATTTAACAACAACTCAACAACCATCCTACTGCACCAGCCTATTTGGAATATGCATTTTCCTCTTACTTACTAAATAACAACCCACACATTCTTTTAATAGCCCTGGAAGATGAATCATTCAAGGCCAAGGTGGGACTATAAAATGGATGTTGTGATGTAGTGATGAAATAAAATATTTCTAAATGAAGATCTACATGAACATTGCTTAAGTCACCTGGCATGATTACTGATTGGGCAGAAAATCCTAGGTTTATTTTCAGTGTATTAATTTTTTTAATCAAAGTCTTACAAAATGAGCATCATGACTAAATAGCAATAACTAAGCATTCCCTTATACATTCCTGCATAATAATAACTTGGAACATTGCTTCTCAGAGAGCAATCATTCCAAAGAAAGCAACTCTTGATAATTTATTATAGATAGAATATATATGGTGCATCTTTAAATAAACACTAAAGTAAAATTATTTACAGCAGACCTGCAGAATTGTGAGTGTGAGAGGGAAACATTTTACCTGCTATTCAATGCATTCTATGCCAGCATAGCACAGACTGAACAACACAATCTAATCACTGCAGTTGCCTTTACTTCATATTCACAGAAAGTAGTCTTTTTGCTATTTTATGTTATGATATATTCATTAACTGATATTTATAACAGAAATAGGGTCAAGGGGCTTAAAGCCTAACCTCAGAGCATCAGGCACAAAACCATTCAGGAAGAAATACAAGAGACATAAATGTCACTGCCAAAGTAAGTAAACCTCTCGACAAGGTTGACACACTGTCCACAGACAAACACGCTGCTGATGGATGTGCCTAAGAGGCCATTAAAAGGCCTGGATCTTGGTTTTTATCCAGCACACTCGCAAGTCCAGACACTCAGACTCCTCACCCAGTCTCTCCAGGGCCCCAATCAGAGCCTCCATTGACTCCGCAAAGATCACAGCATTGTCAGCAAAGTCAAGATCAGTGAATCTTTCTTCGAGAACAGATGCCCCACAGCCACTGGACCCCATGACCTTGCCCAAGATCCAGTCCATGCAAGCATTGAACAGAGTAAGAGAAAGAACACACCCCGACGAACCCCAGAATCAACTGGGAAAAACAAAGAGGTTCTGCCTCCACTCTGCACAGCACTTACAGTACCAGTGTACAGGCTGGCCATGATATCCAGCAACCTTGAGGGGATCCCGCAAAGTCTCTGGATATCCCACAGGGCAGCTCGATCAACTGAGTGAAACACTTTTTGAAAATCGACAAAGGCTGCAAAGAAACCTTTTGCGCTCCATGAGAACCCTCAGCGCCAGGAGGCGGTCCATGATAGACTTTGTTTTTTATGCCTAAGAAGTCTACCATCGAAGAAGAAGCTTGACCATTACAGAGAAAAATTAGGCACAAATCTACAATCACTCACAATGGCCCACTTACTCAAAACATAAATCTACGGTTTGGGAGGGCAACCCCCAGACCTGATGGTAAGTTTATTGCCCAGTATACATAAGGTAGTAAAATAAAAGTCTAACTTGCATGTCTCCTCAGAACAGTACCCATTATACAGTACCAACAAAGACATAAAAAATACACATAACATTTAACACATCCCTAATGCATAAACACATACACACACTGAGTTTTTTATGTTATAACATATTATAACATGGGCTGTTCAGTAACCTTACAACCTCTGGATAAATACAAGCAATGAATATATTGATATGTCAGTCTATAGTCTTATACTGTTTACTAGAAGAAAAAATTGAGTTGCGAATGTAACTCATTTCTACAGGTAACTTACAAAAAGCCAGTTAATTGGCAGAAGACAAAGAGTACAGATAGGAGGTTAATTCTACACATAGTGTGAAGTCATCAATACAATTCCATAGATGTCCATGCTTTGATTATTACTATATTAAATTTATATGAATTACATGGACTTCTTGTGACAATTTCAACTGATAATTAAATTAGATGGATAGAAAATACTGAGGAGGTAGCACACACAATTTAAAAAGACCTGGACAATCTTTAGAACTGGTTGAAAACTTGGAAAATGCAGATCAATGCAGTAGTGCAACAAGCAATATTAAAAATACAACATAGAGGGACACTATTTTATAGGAAGCGACCTCTAAAAATGATTTATCAGTTTCTATTGACAAAACATTCTCTTCATCTACACAATGTGCAAAATTAAAAAGGCTAATAAATGTTGGATTATATTATAGAGACTTTATGCTTAGACTGTATAATGCACTATTGAGACTGAATCTGTCATCATGTGTAATTCTGATCTCCATGCTGCACAAAGACATGCGTAGCAGTGCTTGAAGAACAGCAGAAAGCTACCAAGTGCAATCCAGGACAAAAAGTGAATGTCCAACTACCTCTACAACAGGCTCAGGGAATTAAACTCCCTTAACCTCAAACAGAGAAGGCCATGTGGGGGACCTAATCCAGGTCTTTAAAGCCTTAAAGGCATTGATAAAATTGATCCAGGAGAAATCTTTTGATTAAACAGTGAGTCACACACTCATAAACACAAGTGGAAATCGAGACAAATTCATGAGAATCTTGAACAAACTACCAGGTCATTAAGTTGAAAAAGAAACCTTGACAACTTTTAAAAACATATCTGGATCTGAGAAATGTAGCTATTAGCAAAGCAAATACACTTGATAGACTAAATGGTATCTTTTTTCCCCAAACTTCATTGTCATTATCCATCCATCCATTTTCCAACCCACGGGGGTCTGCTGGAGCCAATCCCAGCCAACACAGGGCACAAGGCAGGAATCCAATCCCAGGCAGGGTGCCAACCCACCGCAGGACACACACAAACACACCCACACCCACTCACCAAGTACACACTAGGGCCAATTTAGAATCGCCAATCCACCTAACCTGCATGTCTTTGGACAGTGGGAGGAAACCGGAGCGCCCGGAGGAAACCCACGCAGACACGGGGAGAACATGCAAACTCCATGCAGGGAGGACCCGGGAAGCGAACCCAGGTCTCCTAACTGCGAGGCAGCAGCGCTACCACTGCGCCACCGTGCCGCCTCATTGTCATTATGTTCAGCAGTAATCAAAGAAAACCCATGCAGACCACCTACCGACAGGACCCGCAAACAAAAGAAAAAACTACCAATGAAAAAACAATAACTGTGAAACATGACACAAAATGAAATACCATCTTTTATAGTAAAACACTTATATTCACTAAGACACCAAGCTAATATTCCAGGATCTATATCAAACAACTTCCAGATTGTATTCATAAACACATTTTCTTGGTTAGGTTTAATGTAAAGTTGTGTTTTGTACAAATATAAAACATTCTGATTGCAACTAGGACTGTTTGGGGTTGCTATGTTACAAAGGTCTGTGTGCGCTCTGCTGCAATAATTATAAGGAAGTACAAACAGTATGACTGAAACCATTAGAAGAGGTTTATTCAAGAATAATTAAAGTGACTCACTCATAAAACAGATGGGAGCCAACGCAAACCTTTCTTGATGATTCAGCATAGCTGCCTGTTAAAGCAGAGCCCATACAGTTTATCTAATGGCTTCTATTATTTCACAAAGACTAATCTTCAGTTCTTCACAGAGGTTAATGGACAATACAAATATATTCAAAGAGCAGAATCTATAAATAGGTAAAGGAAGTTCACTGATTATGTGAATGATTGGCATGAAAATCAAGTCTTCATATGAGGAACTGCATGTAATGCATCTGAAGAATTCACATTCCTAGGAATACAAAGACGGGATCATTTATCACTACTATTTATGTCAAGATCATTTACGTGAAAACCTAGCATCCTGATCGAAAATAAGTTCAATTAGAGAGGTCAAAAGTTTTCAAAGGATAAGTGCTGTATTTTTCAAGTCTAAATCCAGTTACTTCAAAATCATGATATATCTTAAACTCCTGCATAAAACTGTGTTCTAAAGAGAAGTCAGTCAGTCATTTTCCAACCCACTATATCCTAACACAGGGTCACGGGGGTCTGCTGGAGCCAATCCCAGACAACACAGGGCACAAGGCAGGAAACAAACCCCGTGCAGGGCGCCAGCTCACCACAGTCTAAAGAGAAGTGTTTTTAGTAAATTAAAAAAAAAAAAAAAAATTGTCTACTCTTGCACCTTATAATAGGGCTTCACGGTACACAAATCCATAGGTGAATGAAAAAGCCTTAAAACATACAGAATACATCCATTTTTCAAGTATATGTTTTCAAGTATTGATCTGTGTCTTGAGATAACACACATTTTATACAACCCTGCATCTACGCTGTTTTAAGGAGGTAAAAAAGCAAAAAGCAAACTATATTGTCAGATTAATTTTTCGCCAGCAACCTCATTTGTCTTCCTCTGTGTAGATTCACCTCAGAAAGTCCTCTCCAAGCACTTTTTATTGACATTACAGCATGTTGTTGCACAGATATGGACTGAAGCATCTGTTCTGTAGACAACTACACAACAATATTTGAGAAAGGCACACTTATGGTCATTTTTATTCTTTCACTATATTATTTTTTTATATCACAAACATTGCCTATTGCCCCAAGACTTAAAATACACTTAAATGCCTGTTTTGTGCAGGCCTTGTGTTTTTTGCATCTGTAGTTGTCAGTAGACAACCTAGTATTCAAGAAGTAGGTTTCAGAAAATAGCAAAAAGAACACAGGCCTCTTGGTTCATTTACTTTTTGTTATATTTATATGACACTGTGCATCAGTTGGATGGAAAACACTGAATCAATAAAGCTTAATATACATAGTCACATACACTTGTGGGGCATTGGGGTCTTCTACTGTAATACGTTTATTTCTGGACATACTCAATTAAATTGTTTTATCAAATTAACACATGAGAATATTACAATATTTACATACTGTATATAGGTGCCTGCAAAGATTAAAAATATGATGGATGAATTAATTAAGAAATGAAGACCTACATGCTAGAACAAAATAGAATAATGTGGAAATAACTATTAAAAAAAGAAAATGACAATGAATAGACTATACATCGTGGAAACCACACCCCGATATAACAAGATAAGCACCAGACTGGAATCCATCTGGCAAAAGAAAATAAGGAAAGCTACAAAACACTTACACAAGGACAGTGCATCTGCATTTTTTTGCAAAAATCTTCCATGATGAAGTGATTGTATCCTTAGTGTGGACTGCAGTAAAGAAAAGGTTTAAGGCCAAATTTTTAATTACACAAAATGAATTAAGAAGTGTTTGTGAGAGTAGAAAAGGATCAGGTGTTTATGGTGATTAATTAATGTAAACAAATACATTTTGGAAGGGTACAGATTTGTAATGACTGTCGTAAGCAGTGATGGTTAGTTACATTGGTTCTGATGAAGGTGAAATGGCAAACTTCCCAATGTCAATTTTATGAGTAGAAGTTCAACACAAGGTTTACTGTATATGCCACAGTTCGCTATTGATTGTCTGCAATGGTTCAGAACTCTGATCTCAGTTTACAAACATCTGTGATTGATTTGATTAGCGCTCTATTTTCACTATCTCATTCTGTGATCATCTTATCTCTTCAAGTATCTTTATTTATAAATCTTAGCCTAATTTTATCATTTTCATTTTTGATAATTTTAGAAAAGTCTGAATGAGCTTGGTTAACTTGGTTGATATGAAATAACTATCTTATTGAAGAATAATCACATAAAAATGTTTGGGCTGTTTTCTATACATTTAATTATAATAATAATAATAATAATTTGCAGTTTAAAAACAAGAATAGCCATCCCACTATTAAGTTCCAGCTTTAATTCTAAATAACAATAAACCTTCCAATAGGCACATTTTTTTAGTGCCTTATATTATTTACATTGCTTTTTTAATTGGTTATTTAAAATGACAACGAAGTGCTTCAGGCATTCTAACGACTTTTCATAAGGCTCCAGTTGGATTTCTGGATGATGTAGCTTAACTGTAATTGTGATTGTATGGATTTCTTCCCAGGACACTGATTTACAGTATATGGTCTCCATAAACCAAGCTATTCCTAACTCTAAATTGGTGTACGATACATTGGTACGGATAGGAACATTTGTGTGCCACATGATTAAACAGAACCCTGTATTGGGTTGGTTTCAGGATAATACAGATATAATAGATGGAAAGATAAGTACAGAGACTATATTTAAACTAAAAGTGTTTAAAAGTACTTGGCCGAGTGATGGCACAGAACTTGATGCCACTGGGAAAGGATGCTGTTCCACAGAATTTTGCAATGGGAAAAATTAGTTTGAAAAATGAAAAGAAAAATTGTATGCAATTAATGTACAAGTTATAATATACAACAGGCTCAAAATTAATAAGCAACCAGATAAAGATGATGAAAATAAACTATATAAAGTAAAACATACAGATTTTAAACTGTATCATGGAAAGACGATAACACACTTGAGATCAATTTATCATTTATTACCATGGTCAAAAGGCAAACAAGTGACATATCAAGAAGAAAAAATGGTTGTTGATTTCCACAAATTAGATAATAAATAGAAACCTTTGATAGATATACTGCTTAGCACTATTAGAGCAATAATAAAGAAGTGAGAAAAAAAATGAAATGTGGTAAATTTTCCCCAAGCACATTAAGGAAACAAGTAAGGGAAATTGTCAGCTCTAGTTTCATCTTGTCATCACAAACTCCTCAAATAAAAAAAACAGAAAACATTAATCCACATGATCTGCCTTCTTAGAAGCATTGCCAGAAAAATTCCTTAATATAGTATTACTAATTTAAAGATATTTCTTTTAAAATAATAACTGAATTTGCATACAACATTGTATCATCCTTTGTGCTACCGGGATAAACAATAATATTCCACAACCCTGAATTAAACATTCGAATAGGGAGAACTGAATAATGAATGGATGGATGTCTAACATTTATTCTTCCCCACTTTTGAAACTTAACATATTGCTCCTCATGTGCACTCTTTATCGTGTAAGGCCTGCTTTTTTAAGTCTTAATCAAGGGTGGCAATAATTCCTGAAGTCAAGATAAATATGGTACACTGGGTCAAGGAAAAATGAGATGTTGCATGCATAGTGTTACTCCAAATCTTTGAGAACCTTTTAAGTATTTATGTGGGGATAAATTTGTATAAATTAAAATTAATACAATTTTAAAAGTTTAAATTGTAGAAATCATTTATATTAGCAAAACAAAATCTTGTTAAAGAAAGGCATTGGATTTCAATTTGTACTCAAATGTCTGAATTCACTTAAGAAGGACTCTTTATACAAGATTATTGGTTACTCCCAACTGAAACACAAATTAATATATAGATGAGTTCCATTAACATATGGTGCTGGTCACTCAAAGCTGACTGCATTTAAAATGTGAAACCCCCTACAGTTTAACACCTAAATTTGTGATTTACAATTCTAATGAAATTGATTAATTGATAACTGCAGTAACACTGTATTTGGTTCTTCCCTCAACAGATTAAATGTTTATTTCATTTCATCAAATAAAATAAGCATTCCTTAAATATTAAGTCAGAAATGATTGTTAACATATTCAACATATGTACTGCTTGGACATAAAATTCTGGGCTTTACAAATGAAAGCAAAGTAAACTGTAGATTAACTCAATAAAACCAAAATGAAACAATTAAATCTACATCAACCAAACAGTTTTTCTTTTGGTGATTCATTTTTATTCTTGCTTTATTGGCAAAATCTTAGCCTGCCCTCACATACTTGACTTGAGCACATCTTTGTAGATACATTGTTTCAGAAATCTAATGGCATGCCAATGCACAACAGATAAAGTAGTATGTTGCCTTAGTTGTTAACTAATTGTTACATTTCAGAGATACTCCCACCTTTGTGAAAATTAGCTTTTTGCCCTGCCACTACAGTATTTTTTCTTACTTTTGCTTACTTTTTTTGTTCCAGAATGTGCCAAAGACATTTTGTTTCAGTAGAAAACAAGGGTCCTATATTGATGATACACTGTATTTTAACAGCAGCTCTGGCTTGTAAAATGGCTGCATTCTGAGGACTCAAGCACTAGCAACTATTTTTTTAAATGGTGCTGATTTCTCCCATCTTGAAAGCTGAAGAAACAAATGGCACTGCTGATTAAGCAACCACCACACATCTGCTGTATTTCTTTTGCCAGTTCTGTACTTTCACATTTCATTTCAATTGTTTTTATTACTTCAGCTCTCTTTTGCAGCTGTTCTTGACAATGGACAAATATTCAAAATAATTTAAATTGGCAACACATTTGTGCTGCCTGTATGTTGATTAATCAGAAGCAAATAATATTTATGCAGCTTAATTTTCACTCAATACATTTATCTTAGAGTTGTGAAAGGCTACTCTGATAGCCTGAGAAGATAAAAAACTATATATTAACTTAAATTCACATGTAAGCAGTACTAGGTCCTATGCTGCTAAAAACTAAATAAGTTACATATCAAGGCACTATATTGGAATTAGCAGATTTAGAATACAAACACTTGTATATCCATTACTGAAAAACAGTTACAGCATACAAATACAATGGGAAGTTGGCACTATTGTCTGGCAGTATTTGAGCTCTTAAATCGATTTAGGTTCAAATGATTTCTCATAACTCTATATTTGGTACACTGGGCAGTTTCTTATATTAGGTCTTCTTACAAGTGTAAGAAATGTCAGTATACTACAAGTGCCACATAGTATTGTATTAAAGGACTAACAGGGATACCTGGTGCTGCACTAAGTGATGGCTCTAATTAAATTTCAGAGCAAAACAGAGCCTATGTTGCTCAAATGGGGAATCTGTGCAAAACTTGGTGGTAGTAGGTTCAACAATGTGAATTTACATATTGGAAAAACACAAGCAAGGGTACCTGGTACTGCTCTTTCTGGAGTGGGAACACTAGATAAATTTTGGAATGAAACATTACCTACAGTCTTAATCTGTACAAAATTTGGCAGAAATAAGTTCAACTGTGTGGATATGCATACTAAACAAACACAGGTCCAGGTTTATATATTAGATGTGACACTCTCTGGGTGTGGACTGGGTGTGGAGCCACTCTAGAGTCTCAATAATGTGACTAAGAAATCAGACAATGTTTGGGACTATAAAAGCGGAGACCCTTGCTGGTAACAGAATACCAAAAGCTTCTCACAAAGGAGACAGAATGAGCAATGTGAGTTCATGATACTTATGGCTGTGTTCATCCTGGTTCCGCGCACTAAAACCAAGGTAAGGTAAGTTACTTGGGCTAACTGAGCAGTGGTGGGGACTTATTATGCAATATCACAGTGATCATTATAAAACAGATTAAATCATCAAGCAGAGGAGAACCCAGATGTTTTGTAGCCACTTTAGGGTTACGTTTACCCAGGAACACAAATCAAAAATATTTTTTTTCAACAATGTGTAACAGAAACTTGTAAATACTTAAAGTTCAACATAAATAAATACAGTAGAAAATGTATGTCTAGTGTCCACTGCTGTACTGATGCAGATTTAGTAAACGACATTTGTATAATACATTTTGAGATTTGTATGATACATTTTTCCTTCCAATGAAGGAAAGCAAGTCACACACAAGGTGGACAAAAAGGAACTTGAGACGGAAACAAAAAAAAGAAAAACACACAACCAGACCAAGAAAGAAAAAGTTGTAAACTTTGAATGCAGGCTAGATACTATATTATATATTTATATATATATATATATGTATCTATATATATTTAATTTAATTTATATTTTTTTTCCCTACCTAAATTCAAAGAATGTACATTAAATTAAAAAAAAAAAAAAAAATCAGAGTATAGAAAACACCAAGCACTACACAATAGCACCACAAAATAAGTCTGTGTTTTAAAGAATAGCGATATGTCTGAAGTGAAAAATCTGATAGCTAGATAGATGGACAAATATCTGTTTGTCAGAAAATTAGCTTTTTACAGAAGCTTAATAAATAATATAACTAAGAGCAACCTGGAACTACTAATAAAAAAAAATAAAAAGAGTGCTGCAAACATATAATCAACAATAAACGAGACTAACAAGGATAGTCAAGTATATTGTCAAGAGTGTCAAGAATATTGTTTAATTGGCTTTCCAAGCCACTTATTTGTTTTATAATTTGTTTTGCTATTATTTAGTGTATTTTCATTTTGTATTGTTCTTCCATAGTCTGGCCATATTCTTTACTTTTGCTATGCCTATAGCCATAGCCAGTGGGCATAGCCAGTTATGTGAAATACCAACTCAACTTGTTTTACATAATAAAAGATTGTGGCATGCATATCTAGGCATCCTTGCTTTGCAACAAGAAAATGGTGTTATTAGTAGTTAGGGTTAAGACAGCTTTAGCATTCCTTGGTTATGAACTTTTTGGGTGGCAATGAGTTTGGTTTTGTAAGATTTTTTTTGACTATGTCTTCTTGTTAGTTCTTCCAGTTATTTGACCTTTGTCTGACTATTAAATACAAATTTTTCCTGCTTCTTTATTCATGACCCTAAATTGGATTAAGCAGTTTTGAAAATGTATTCTATTTATGTCCTGTATTTATTGCCAAATACACCTGCAATATTTCCATCCATCCATCCTCTTCTGCTTATCCAAGGTCGGGTCACGGGGACAGCAGTTTGAGCAGAGATGCCCAGACTTCAATCTCCCCGGCCACTTCTTCTAGCTCTTCCGGGGGAATCCCGAGGTGTTCCCAGGCCAGACATAGTTCCTCCAGCATGTCCTGGATCTTCCTCGGGGCCTCCTCCCAGTTGGATGTGCCCAGAACACCTCACCAGGGAGGCGGCCAGGAGGCATCCTGATCAGATGCCTGGGCCACCTCATCTGACTCTTCTCGATGCGGAGGAGCAGCGGCTCTACTCTGAGGCCCTCTCGGATGACTGAGCTTCTCACCCTATCTTTAAGGGAAAGCCCAGAAACCCTGTGAAGGAAACTCATTTCAGCCGCTTGTATTCGCAATCTTGTTCTTTCGGTCACTACCCATAGCTCATGACCATAGGTGAGGGTAGGAACATAGATCGACTGGTAAATTGAGAGCGTTGCCTTACGGCTCAGCTCCTTTTTCACCACGACAAACTGATGCAGAGCCAGCATCACTGCGGACGCCGCACCGATCCGCCTGTCAATCTCATGCTCTATTCTTCCCTCACTTGTGAACAAATCCCGAGATACTTGAACTCCTCCACTTGGGGCAGGATCTCGCTCCCAACCCTGAGAGGGCACTCCTCCCTTTTCCGGCTGAGGACCAAGGTCTCAGATTTGGAGGTGCTGATTCCCATCCCAGCCGCTTCACACTAAGCTACGAATTGATTCAGAGAGAGCTGAAGATCACGGCCCAATGAAGCAAACAGGACAACATCAGCTGCACCTAGAAATTCTGTCCATAAAAGTTATGAACAGAATCGGTGACAAAGGGCAGCCCTGGCGGAGCCCAACTCTCACTGGAAACAGGTTCGACTTACCACCGGCAATGCGGACAAAGCTCTGACACCAGTTGTACAGGGACCGAACAGCCCTTATCAGGGGGTCTGATACCCCATACTCCCGGAGCACCCCCACAGGAATCTCCGAGGGACACGGTCGAATGTCTTTTCCAAGTCCACAAAAAGCATGTAGACTGGTTGGGCAAACTCCTATGCACCCTCCAGGACCCTGCTAAGGATGTAGAGCTGGTCCACTGTTCCGCAACCAGGACGAAAACCACACTGTTCCTCCTGAATCCGAGGTTCGACTATCCGACGGACCCTCCTCTCCAGAACCCCTGAATAGACTTTTCCAGGCAGGCTGAGGAGTGTGATCCCTCTGTAGTTGGAACACACCCTCCAGTCCCCCTTCTTAAAGAGGGGGACCACCACCCCAGTCTGCCAATCCAGAGGCACTGTCCCCGATGTCCATGCGATGTTGCAGAGACATGTCAACCAACACAGTCCTACAACATCCAGAGCCTTGAGGAACTCCGGGCGTATCTCATCCACCCCTGGGGCCCTGCCACCAAGGAGTTTTTTGACCACCTCGGTGACCTCAGTCCCAGAGATGAGGGAGCCCACCTCCAAGTCCCCAGGCTCTGCTTCCTCATTGGAAGGCATGTTAGTGGGATTGAGGAGGTCTTCGAAGTATTCCCCTCACCGACCCACAACATCCCGAGTCGAGGTCAGCAGCACACCATCCCCACCATATACAGTGATGACACTGCCCTGCTTTCCCCTCCTGAGACGCCGGACAGTGGACTAGAATCTCCTCAAAGCTGAAAAGTCGTTCTCCATGGCCTCCCCAAACTCCTCCCACTCCCAAGTTTTTGCCTCAGCAACCACCGAAGCCGCATTCTGCTTGGCCTGCCGGTACCTATTAGCTGCCTCCAGAGTCCCACAGGACAAAAGGGTCTGGTAAGACTCCTTCAGCTTGACGACATCCCTCACCGCCGGTTTCCACCAATGGGTTCGGGGATTGCCGCCACGACAGGCACCGACCACCTTACGGCAACAGCTCCGGTCAGCCACCTCAACAATAGAGGCAAGGAACATGGCCCACTCGGACTCAATGTCCCCCACCTCCCTCAGGACATGGTCGAAGTTCTGTCGGAGGTGGGAGTTGAAGCTACTTCTGACAGGGGACTCTGCCAGACATTCCCAGCAGATGCTCACAACACGTTTGGGCCTACCAGGCCTGACCGGCATCCTCCCCCACCATCGAAGCCTACTCACCACCAGGTGGTGATCAGTTCACAGCTCCGCCCCTCTCTTCACCCGAGTGTCCAAGACATGTGACCGCAAGTCCGACAACACAACCACAAAGTCGATCATCGAACTGAGGCCTAGGGTGTCCTGGTGCCAAGTGCACATATGAACACCCCTATGCTTGAACATGGTGTTCGTTATGGACAATCCGTGACGAGCACATAAGTCCAATAACAAAACACCGCTCAGGTTCAGATTGGGGGGGCCATTCCTAACAATCACGCCCTTCCAGGTCTCATTTTCATTGCCCACGTGAGCATTGAAGTCTCCCAGCAGTACGTGGGAGTCCCCAGAAGGTATTCCCTCTAGCACCCCCTCCAGGGACTCCAAAAAGGGTGGGTACTCCAAACTGCTGTTCGGCGCATACGCACAAACAACAGTTAAGACCCGTCCCCCCACCTGAAGGCGGAGGGAGCCTACCCTCTCGTCCACCGGGGTAAACCCCAATGACCAGGCTCCTAGTCGGGGGGCAATAAGTATACCCACACCTGCTCGATGCCTCTCATTGGGTCCAACTCCAGAGTGGTAGAGAGTCCAGCCCCTCTCAAGGAAATTAGTTCCAGAGTCTAAGCTGTGCTTCGAGGTGAGCCCGACTATATCTAGCTGGAACCTCTCTACCTCACGCACTAGCTCAGGCTCCTTCCCCTTCAGAGAGGTGACATTGCACATCCCAAGAGCCAGATTCTGCAGCCGAGGATTGGACCGCCAAGGTCCCCGGCTTCGGCCACCACCCAACTCACACTGCACCCGACCTCCTTTGCTTCTCCCATAGGTGGTGAGTCCATGGGAAGGGGGACCCACGTTGCCTCTTCGGGCTATGCCCAGCCGAGCCCCATGGGTGCAGGCCTGGCCGCCAGGCGCTCACCATCGAGCCCTACCTCCGGGCCTGGCTCCAAAGGGGGGCCCCGGTGACCCTCGTCCGGGCGAGGGAAAACGCTGTCCAAATTTTTTATTCTTCATAGGAGGTTTAATTTTGTTTAATTATATACAGTATGCAACAAAAATTTTAATACTATAAGCTGTTAGATTTTTTTTTTGGTGTATTGAATGTGAGATCTTGAAAGAATAAAGTTAAATAAGATTTTGTATGTACCTAAATGACAAAATAAGTTAATATTACGGTTTGGTTTTGAAGAGTAAATCTAAATTTAGCTTAAAATAACAGAGTGGCTTGTTATTTTATGAATAACTTTTCAGGGCTTGTGATGTGAAAAGTAGGCATATTTTTTTTCTTTGGTTATTTTTTTCCTGTATCATTATGGAAGCTTAAAGCTAAGAACCACCACATTAAACAATCTCAGGAGACTGTGCTCTATGAAGTAATTTTATCCCTTGTTATTTTCACCAAACTAAATCAATAAACATGTTGCTGTTTTTCCCCTTACTTCTGCTATAATTACTTCTACAGAACCTGCCTAGTTAATAGGCAGAGGGTTATTGTGCCCACCACATTTCCATAAAGAAAGCACTATGTAAGGTGGAAAAAAAAATCATCTGTTCAGAAAAATCACCCTTCTTCTTGTTCTCAACAATCTAATGAGCACCCAAATGAAGTGTAGCACTATATGCTTGTTTCCCTGCACTGAATGAATTTCACAAAAAAGCTGTAGGTGTACAAAAACATGCCATACTGGACTAGTCAAAATAGAGCAAAGAGCAACAAATTAAAGCATTAAAGTGGAGCATTATTGGAGGTTCACTGGGCTCTGAGCCAGTCTATCAGATGATTTACTAAAACAGCAACATCTTCATCCATATACCCATCGACTACAAGACACTAATTTCATGACAATACTACAACTACTACTACTACTAAAGTGTTGTAGTAGTGGCTCTGTTATAGCATGAAGTGCACTCCACTAGTGCTGATTCTGAAGCAAATATCAAGAAAACAAATTCTATATGAAACATTTTTTATCATGATGACAATGCCCTCATTGAACATAGGTTGTCAACAAATGGTTTGAAAAACATGGCAAGGCTGTAAAACATACATTGTGGCAATTCCAGCCACCAGATCTCAACCCAGATCAGTATCAATGGAAGACTTCAGAACAACACCCAAAGCCACATTTTAAATCTTTAAAATCAGAAAGATAATTGATGCATTTTTCCATATAGGAATGTTGTTGCATCTTTCTAGTAATACTCTAGACAACCGGGGAATATATATCAAGGCATCCCAAAGATTTTCTGTTATTTTGAGGCACCCACTTAAAACAATTTATGATGATATGGGAATCTTTGCTTCTTCAGGACTTTGTATACTTGCCTTTATTGAAGTAACTATGAATTCTGCACTTTATCATAATATTCTCATAGATAATCAACTGTCCATGACATGAAGCTGAAGCGTAATGGAATTAAGCAGTATTACAATGGTCCAAAACACAAGAGCAAGTCTACAATTGAATGGCTCACAAGAAATAAAATTAATGTTTTGGAGTGGTCTAGTCCAAGTCTGATTTCAAACTAAAACAGATACTGTGGCAAGACCTGAAACAAGCACGTCATGCATGCAAATCTGTAAAGGTGTCTGAATTAAGGCAGTTCTGCAAAGAACAGTGGCCTAAAATTCTTCAACAGTGATGTGGAAGACTAATATCAAATTATAATAAGCATTTAGTAGCAATTATTGCTATAATGAAGGTACTGTAAACAGAAGTATTAAATCTAGAGAGGGGTACTGTTTTTTTTTCACATGGGCGATATGGGCATTGGATAACTTTGCTCCTTGAATATTTAAAATAATAATTAAAAAATTGTATAATGTGTTAAGTCAGGTTCTCTTTCTCTAACACTGTATTTTGACTAATGTCTACGGCCACTCATTGTGTAAAATATGAAAAAAAATAGAAGAAGGGAATATTAAGAATGGGACAAATACATTTTTTACAACATTGTATTATCATTATTTCCAATACAAAACGCAAAGCATTTGAAATAAACCATACAGCATTCAGTGAAGTGAAAAAGATATGTTTTTTGTCTTTTTAACATACAGTATGTGGAAATATCAATATTTGTCCTTCATTTAAATGTTATCAATAGATAAATGCCATATAAGAAACATCATGTCACATTAACATTTTGTAGCCCATTGCACTATATAATTTAAATAAACATACATTCAGATTTTGCATGTAGAAAAAGTAAGTACACTACTACATTTATCACTACTTCCAATGCCTTAATTAGAAGGTGCACCAGATCAGATGCAAATAATTAGAACATTTTCAGAGAGGATCTTGGAGGAACCTGTCTTTTTAAACCTCAGACATTTAGTTTGTTTGCTCTTTGCTATACAAGTGTGTTTCAACATGCCTAGATCGAAAGAGCTCCCTGAGAAGATTTCCAACAATTGCCAACTTGCCCAGACCAAGCCATCCCAGCAAGTTCACCCTGGGAGCTGAGTGTACCATACTGAAATAAATCTCTAAGAACCCTGGAACTTTATCAATGAACCTACATGTATCTCTTGCCACAACTGATGTCAAAGTGCTTCAGTGTACTTTTAGAAAAGGGCTGCACAAATTAGAGCTATATGAGAAATGTACCAAGAGTAAAACCATCCTATCCAGAAAGAAACATGAAGGCAAGACTAAAGTTTACCCATAAAGGGTGCTCTGGACAGACAAGGCAAAAACAGAGTCATACGGCCACATTACCAGAAAACATGTTTTGTGAAAACCAAAAAAAGCATTTAAACAGAAGAACCTGACACCAACTGTAAAGTATGCTGGTGCAAATGTTATGGCTTAGAGCTGTTTTGCTTCATGAGGGCCTGGGTAGCTCATCATTATAGAATCCATTATGAACTCTTCTTTGTACCAGAGGGGTTTGAGGATAATGTGAGACCATCTGACAAAAGACTGAAGAACAAATGAAAGTGGACCTTAAACATACCACATACCAAAGTAAATCTACCATGGAATGGCTGATTAAAAGTAAAGAAACAAAGAGTTCTGGAATGGTTAGGTGCATTGGCGATCCTAAATTGTCCCTGTGTGTGCTTGGTGTGTGGGGGTGTGTATGCGTGTGCCCTGCGGTGGGCTAGATCCCTGCCCGGGATTTGTTCCTGCCTTGTGCCCTGTGTTGGCTGGATTTGATTCCAGCAGCCCCCCGTGACCCTGTGTTAGGCTATAGCGGGTTGGATAATGACTGACAGACAAACTAAAGTTTGCATCTGAATGCCATCAAGATGCTTTGGGGACCCCATGAATATCATAGAGCTGAAAGAATTCTATATGGAGGAGTTGCAAATTCTTTCTACCAGTCAAAGTCAAAGACAGTTAGAGGAAACACCTGCTTGACGTTGCTTCTACCGAAGAGGGGAATTCCAGATTTTAGGGTATACTTATTTTTTCCACAGACAGAAATTACATATCTATTAATTTTTCATTGAAAAAAAATACTGTAAAGTCATTTTTTCCTTTTTTCTAAATGTCACTTTTGTCTAAAAAACTTTTTAAATGAAAGTTAAATCTTGATATGTCCACATATTTAAAAAAAAGAAAATATTTCATATTGATGTAGTTTTATTTTTTCACATAAGTATAAGTTCCATGCAAAAGTTCAGACATTCTTGGCCAACTTACGTATTTTGTTGACAAATAACAATAAATAAATGGATGGGTGGAATACTTATGTATACACTCAAACTCTATAACCATTAACTTTCATGAATTAAGCCAAAATACATGTCTTAAACAGACAGACAGATAGATAGAATTAACAAACAGCAACCACCACTCTGAAACCCCCAAATACACAGCAGAATTACTTATAAACGCATATTGCTGCTGGTGTTAATGAGTCCGAGTAATGTTTCTTGACACACTTTGAATAATTATTTGGCTGAAAGTACTCCATGTTAGTGTGTCAGAGAGAGGATGTGCAGCTTTGTTCAAAATGACATTCGGTTTCGTTTTCATTCTCTCCTCAATTACTACCTCAGGCAAGTCAACAGCACATCCTATAACTTAGCCTTTGATTCATTGGACAACTCTAGGCAAATGGGCGAAAACCATGAAGTGCACAGATATTGGGTGGAATACGATTATAGCATTACAGCCCATTCTTCTGGAGTTATGATGCAGTAACACTAATACCTGTGCCACCACACTGGCCTCCTAAAATGATAGCATTTTAAAATTTCAGTATGACTATTTGTTCTACAGTGCTTTACCAAAAAAAAAATATTTAAAAACTTGAAGAATTAAGGATGCCATTATTTACTACATTTTGAAGAAAAAAAAAACTTCCATTTACTGCATAATAATTTGGTCTCAGGAATGCATGAAAAAACTTAAGGCCATAGTAAAATTAAGTTTATTTGGAACTATATACAAATGGTGCCAGACACTCAAACTTCAACTTGATCTTTAATAAACAAAATGTAATTTGGAGTAATATAATTAGATGATAGAATCAAAAATACATACACCACCTGGGAACGGGACTATGTGCACATTAGCATAAAGAGTTAGCCTTTTTAAACACTCCATAAAGCTGGTTGGCTGTGTATATTAATATATGCAGCAGATTTTCAATCTGCAGGTAAGTTTTTTCCAAGCCCATCTTTCTTTCATTTGTATTCTGCTAAAACATTGTTCACGTAAACACTTCTTAAAAATAACCTCACATCAAAACTTAAATAAATTGTGAAAACAAATCAATATGAACACATTAGAATCTATGACCGAATAAATCAAAATGCTCAACTTCTACTGTAAATAAGTAAAAGAAGATCAATTAAAATGTAAATACTAGATTATATTATATAAACACAAAATTTAACAGATTACGTTAATGCAGCGAGAAACTGACTAATGTTTAGTTTAACCTTGTTTTTCTTTTTGGGGAAAAGGCTGGATACTTATTTTAGGGAAAGCATAGTGTTGCCTGCCGCAGTACTATTGCTTTCAGCTCCAGAGCCCTGGTTTCACATTCCAAACCGTGACTGTCTGTGTGGAGCTGGCACAGAATTATTTTAGATTTTTTTTTCCAGGATAGTCCGATTTTCGTTCCACTTTACTAAAGATAGGACTATCAAACTGATGGTTATGTATGCACGTATACATTGCAAAGGAATGGTGGGGGCCTCTATGATCCATTCCTTGATTATGAAGATTGGGAAATAAATACATAACCCTTTATTGACTAAAAAATACTTGCAAACTATAATCAGATTGATAAGACAACATCACCAAAAAAAGCGTATTGGTAGACTGCTTTTGTTTCAGCAAATTCGCAACTATTTTATTATTTTCAAAAGAAATCAGCACGAGGTATTCTCACGATCATATTGCTTCAATGCGGCAAACAAGCTTTAGCTGTAGACATCACCAATGCCATATAATAATGCTTTCATATTATATCATGGTATGAAATTGCCGATAATGAAAAAAAAATGCATTACACTTTCAAAAAAGCATGGTATCAGTCAAGGCAATGCGGCGCAGTGCTTAAAGCACGGACTTCGGATCAGAAGATTACCAGTAATCATCGCTTTCTTTTACTCTCCACGACTCTGTACAAGGCAAATAACTAAACAACAGTTCTCAAACTGTAAAACAGATTCCATTAGTAGTTTTAAAATATCCTGGACTTAAATATCTTTATTCAAAACAACGCACAACAAAGATACATCAGTGGGTCTTCGTATGCTTTTCTTTACAAAACCGATAAGACATCAGGTGGCTTTAGGCTACCAACATCTTTCCAAGCCTCAAGATTCCATGTGTGTACAGATTCCTCTAATGTGACATCATGTTCTGATCATGACACAAACTCTCCGTCTCTGTTTACAATGGGGGAGACAGAAAAGTTGACCGAATTACTTTCCAAATATGAGAAAAGGCAGACGTAGCTCTTCAATGCTAATGGGACGAAAGAAGCATCAATAGGCATCATTTTAGTACGCTTACCTGATGCTGTAGTAGCTCATGTTTATCACCGCGTTGCTATGACTCCCAGCCGCCGCCAGCACCCAGGTCAGAAGTTCCAGTTTGAACTGAGGGAGAGCACCTCCACCAGCCTTAGCAACGGCACATTTCAGCAACAATTTTCGGCATTGGCAGCGTCCAAACGGATGTTGCTCTCAATTGGTTCCTTGAGTCAGGTGGTCGAAAAAGAAGGCGGAGATCACGGGCGCACAGGGTATATGCGGCAGTTGGGGGCGGTGAGAGCATCTAAAGAAACGTTTAGGTGTAAAGTTGTGGATGTGGAGGTTCAGGCTATGTGACTACGGCGGTTTGCAGATAGTAGAAACGTCCGCAACAAGATAAAAGGCTGCGAGTATAAAATAAGTTAACGACGATTAAATGGACAATACTGAAGACATATTTTATGATAAAAATACTTTAAAAACGAAATACCAAGGGAACGACTTTTATTTCATTTCACTCACCTAAGACAGAAAATAAAGACCAGAATGAATTGCTATTTTGCAATTTTTCTTGGCTACAGAGCCCGACACAAGACATGACATATTATGAAATAACAGCATGAGAGTGTATCTATATGTGATGGATCTAACAGCATCCCTCACTCCCGACATGCCAAATGATATTGTGATATGCCTATGTAGTGATAATCCACTCATTAAAAATAGCCAAATTGATGTGAGTCCTACAAAATGGGCAGGAAAGTTGGCCAGAATCTCCACTAGTCTGCCCAGATGAGGTGCATGCAAAGGTGTCAGTGATCTACCAAGAGTGGCTGGCATCAGTCTAAACTGTGGCCAAAATAAATCCCTAAATGTCCTAATATATAAACAAAAATACCCAACAAATAAGGGATGGACATAAACCCATGGCTAGGAGATGAACATGGCAAATAAAGAATCTTTGTAAATAAACGATTTAAAAAATGCTCTGTATAACAAAAAGCCAAAACACAATCTGAACAGAATGGTCAAAAAACAGAGCAAGACAGTCAAAAATTCCCAGCTGTTCTATGTAAAGCACTATGAGAAGGTTAGAAAAGTGCTATATAAATGTAATTAATCCATCTATAATAATACAATAAAGTAGTATGTTGTATGTGCTTGGTGTAGGTGAGTTTGTTTGCATTTTGTTTATTAATATAATCAATAAACAAAAGACAAGCAAACTCACCTACACCAAGCAAGTACAATGTACTGCATTTAACTGCTTGTCTCCTCAGCATTTATAGGGCTGGGGGACAGTCCCTACTCTTGAGAAACAACACACAAAATTCCAGAAACTTGGTAGAACAACTTCTCACATTCAGAAACTAAATAATAAACAAAACTAAAAAATACATAATAATATAAAGACAAGTTACAAATATCATCCATCCATTATCCAACCCGCTATATCCTAACTTCAGGGTCTCGGGGGTCTGCTGGAGCCAATCCCAGCCAACACAGGGCACGAGGCAGGAAACAAACCCCAGGCAGGGCGCCAGCCCACCACAGGGTGCGCACACACACACACACAAACCAAGCACACACTAGGGACAATGTAGAATTGCCAATGCACCTAACCTGCATGTCTCTAGACTGACAGAGGAAACACATGCAGACACGGGGAGAACATGCAAACTCCACGCAGGGAGGACCCAGGAAGCGAACCTGGGTCTCCTAACTGTGAGGCAGCAGCGCTACCCACTGTGCCACTTTGCCGCCCACAATATTCACATAAATGAAACAATAAAGACATAAAAAAGGAATTTAAACATGACCCTAGCTGGCTATTATCTTTGTTAACAGAACACAAATTAATTGCAGTCATTTTATTGGTCAAAGAAGAAAGATCAACATGATGGACTTGCAGATAGAGTAAGATAACTCTCCCCTAACCCTAACCTTAAATTTAACAAGGTGTAGTGTTAAGATGTTTTAGGAGAACATCATGGAAGATGAGCCTTGGAATGGAAGTGTTGATAATGATGTAATTGTTTGAGTATGTCACAAGTGATGTTCGTAGGTATAACGTGAGTGACACTGAAGTTTGTTAGTGTATTAACTCAAGGGATATCATAGGTACTGCAGAATGTAGTTGAACACTAATGGCCTGTATGATAACTCTTCACAGCCACAATAGAAACCCAGAGGCCCAAATTACTGTTTTTATTACAAAATAAACAACATATTGAATGCAATGAACCCAAAGTATGAAAGACAAAATAAAAAAAAAACTTCTGCACTCTGATCCAGACCACACAGGTTTTGCATTTTAATATGTTGCTTCACTTCCTCAATTTAATTCCTCAAAATGCCCTTTCTCATTCTTATTCTCTCTGTTAGACCCCAGCCATGTTCCTCTGCCATTTGAATTTTTTGTCTAAGCTTCCTCTTAGGTTTAGACTTCAGGTGCTTTGAGGTGTCTTGATATCTCCTTCTAGGGTTACTTCTGGCCAGTCTACAGAAGTATTTCCCAGGCCATGGATTTCATCTTATTAGCCCTGTTGGAAGTCTTGTGAGCTCTTGGCATGACTTCCCTAGCTTCTATTTCTTTCTGAGCCAAGGGCATGGCATTTCTGTAAATGTGGGGTCATTTGAAATGTAACATCTAGGGGAACATTATATAGGAAGTAGCTTCACATGCAGCCCATGTTCAAACCATGGCATGTGCAGAAAATCCTTTGGTTCCAATGAGGTTCTCTGTTTTTTTTCTGGAGGGGACACCTTCACGATAGATAGATAAATAATTAGTCATATATTAATTAAAATTAAGTGGAGAATCCCCAGTAATAGCATGTTATTAAAGAGATAAAAACAAACATCCCTTGGATGAATGATGTGCTCCAGTAGGAGACCCTACAGTACATTGTGAAACTGCAGGCAGGTTGATCAGCATTTAGACAGCAGATGGGAGAAGTCCACGAGCTACATCCCAGTTGACCTACATGCATTAAACAATAGATATCATTGGAGGCACCAGCAAGCCATGTGGATTTGAGATTAGGTGCTGGATTTGTTCTTAATTTCTACCTTGCTCAACCCATGTACAATTATATTTCAGAGTTTGTTCTGACAGGATTTTGGAATTCAGCTATTGGTATGTTCACCTATTCATCCATCCATTGTCCAACCCGCTGAATCCGAACATAGGGTCTGCTGGAGCCAATCCCAGCCAACACAGGGCACAAGGCAGGAATCCAATCCCGGGCAGGGTGCCAACCCACCACAGGACACATACAAACACACCCACACACCAAGCACACACTAGGGCCAATTTAGAATCGCCAATCCACCTAACCTGCATGTCTTTGGACTGTGGGAGGAAACTGGAGCGCCTGGAGGAAACCCACACAGACACGGGAGAACATGCAAACTCCACAAAGGGAGAACCCGGGAAGCGAACCTGGGTCTCCTAACTGCGAGGCAGCAGTGCTAACCACTGCGCCACTGTGCCGCCCATGTTCACCTATTGCTGTTAGAAAACAGTCAATTACTACTTTACTACTGAAAAAGTGAGGAGCATTTTGATTAAGTCTTTAGCTATATTTATTTAAATTAGATACATACATATTTCACTTCCCATTCACCCCTTTTATTCTGATGAGAGTCAGTGTAACAATACCAGACTAAGCAGGTCACTTTAGCACCTCGGCCACATCCTTTAGGTGATTCTGGGGATTTCCCAGATCTTTCTAGGTTAGCTGAAACACAGTAGATGGTGCCCTGTACAGTACATTAGATGATGAAGGTGACCAGTAGGGCACCCTAATCACATCCCCAAGCCTCATTAAAGGACTCTTTTTCAATCCAAACAACAGTGGTTCTACCCTACATTTCTCCTTACCCTGTTAAGGAGAGTGAGCTCAGAAACCCTGAGCAGGAACTTCTTACAATCATTATTATTTTGATCATATGCAACGATGGGGTGATAGAGTGACTGGTAAATTGGTCAGGCGCGACTTTTGCAAAACTGCTGATGCCGCTGCAGTGGTTAATCTCACTATTGCTACTACCCTCATTTATCAGTGGGGCTCCGAAGTAGAACTCTTCATGTGGGGCAGTTTCACCTCAAGGGAAGACGATCTACTTTTCTGGGAGAGGACCGTCTTATCAGAAATAGAGGTGCCATTTCTCAACTCAGACACAACAAATTTTAATGTAAACTTTACCAATGTGCTTCAAATATCACAGTATGACATGGCTAAATGAACATCATCTGCAAACAACAGATGATGTTGATTTACTTAAGTTCCCAAACTGGATATCCTCAATTCTCTGCTTCCCCATGATACTCTGTCAATGTAGAACAGACAATAAACATACTTGGTGGAGTCTAACGCATACAGTTAACTAACTCTACCTAACAGTAATTATATGAAAACAAACCTGGTTCCTCAAGGAAGTGAGTAACTCACAGCAGTGGCCCCAGCTCAAAAAGCCTCATGAAACTGGAACCAGGAAAGACAGGGACAAATTCAAACCTAATAGTTCTTGGCTATGTATTTACTGCATTAATTCTAAAAGGTTTTATGTATCTGACCAAACTGTCACTTTGCAATGATGCTTCTGTACTTTCTTACATATGTCAATTAGTTTCATGTCCTTTCAGGCATCGTAACATTAAATCAAAGCTTATCTTGGCAAGTATGTACATAAAGCTAGATAATGTTCAAAACAGGGGACCACTATATTATAACATATGCACACTTTCACATAGACTGAAGTGAACCAGGATGAAGGTGCCTCAAGATGACATCATTACGTGGTGCACTGCTATTTTTTGAGAATTTATTACGTTACATTTGGCATTGTCCGCGTTTTTAAGCAAATTTTTGTATATTTTATAATTCCCACTTCAACCTGTAAGAGAGTGATGTGTAATTGAATGTAGAAATTCAATATCCAGTGTTGGGAATATTTTTAAAAATTGAATTTAAATGAAAAGTCAGTTTATTACCAGCACAGCATATCTATCTATCTATCATCACTATAATTACAAGTATCTGCCCAACAATACTGTACACAGCTATTATTTTTCAACTTACAAGCACTTCACAGTGCATGTTGCATCCAAAGTCAGGGACATATACAATATAGCTAAAGAAAGCCACTTATTGTGAAGAACACTTTCTCAGTATATTACATTTTTTAGCACTTACAAGTATTACAATCTCCCATGCTATACTGCAGTGCACCAGGAATTTTGTTTGGTAGGTATTTTATTATTCTGGTTCAGTATGTCTTTGGAAAAAATAGTGGCAGATGATTGGTTAGTAGATCTCCTTTAGTGCAACATTTGTTATATTCTAGAACTAAAGCATTTTTTGATTAAGACAATTTTAAGCTACTGACCATATCAAATTTTATTTCAGCCAAAAAAATGCAGACTTTTATACAGTACAGGCCAAAAGTTTGGACACACCTCCTCATTCAATGTGTTTTTCTTTATTTTCATGACCATTTACAGCACTCCATCACTCTCCTTCTTGGTCAAATAGCCTTTACACAGCCTGGAGGTGTGTTTGGGGTCATTGTCCTGTTGAAAAATAAATGATCGTCCAACTAACCTGACTTCTGCACAACACAACTGCTGGTCCCAACCTCATTGATAAAGGAAGAAATTCCACTAAATAACCCTGATAAGGCACACTTGTGAAGTGAAAACGATTTCAGGAGACTACCTGTTGAAGCTCATCGAGAGAATGCCAAGAGTGTGCAAAGCAGTAATCAGAGCAAAGGGTGGCTATTTTGAAGAAACTAGAATATAAAACATGTTTTCAGTTATTTCACCTTTTTTTGTTAAGTACATAACTCCACATGTGTTCATTCATAGTTTTGATGCCTTCAGTCATGAAAATAAAGAAAACACATTGAATGAGGAGGTGTGTCCAAACTTTTGGCCTGTACTGTATTTGGAGAGTATTAAGATTTTATATATAAAAAAATCTATTTGGTAATGTACATGGAAAATGGTCTGTATTAAACAGTCAAGTTATTTTATATAAAGAAATCAAAACATTTATCAAGCAGTAATAATTACCACAGAAAACCAGAAGAAGAACAGCAGAGAAAGTAGGGGTTAGTATGGATTTTGGAGCCATGAAAAAAGAGATGATTAAATGCATATACAGAATATCAGGGTTACACTAAAATGAAGCTATGAGAAAGCCATGTTAAAATGAGTTTTTAGCAGTTTTTTAAAAGTGGTCCATTGTATTAGCCTAGCAAATTTCTGTCAGTAAGCTATTCCAGATTGTAGGTGCATAACAGCAGAAGGCTGCCTCACCACTTCTTTTAAGTTTAGCTCTTGGAATTATAAGCAGACACTCATTTGAAGATCTAAGATTACAATTTGGAGTGTAAGGTGAAAGGCATTCCGAGATATAGGATGCAGCAAGATTACTTAAGGCTTTGTAAACCATAACCAGTATTTCAGAGTCAATTCTAAATGGCACAGGTAACCAATGTAGTGACATCAAAACTGGAGAGATGTGCTCAGATTTTCTATTCCTAGTTAAAATTCTAGCAGCTGCATTCTGCACTAATTGCAATTGATTGATGTCTTTTTTGGGTAGTCCTGAGAGGAGTGCATTACAGTAATCTTGTCAACTAAAAACAAAAGCGTGAAATAATTTTTTAGCATCTTGCAAAGTTGTAAAAGGTCTAATTTTTGCTATATTTCTTAAGTGAAAAAATGCTGTCCTAATCTGATTAATATGTGATTTAAAATTCAGGTCAGAGTCAATAGTTACCCCAAAATTCTTTACCTCTGTCTTAACTTTTAAGCCTAATGGATCGAGTTTATTTCTAATATCCCCATTATATCCATTTTTGCCAATCACTAAGATTTCCAATTTCTCCTTATTTAGTTTGAGAAAATTACTACTCATCCATTCAGAAACACAAATAAGACATTGGATCAGTGAGCCAAGAAAGCTGGGGTCATCAGGCACTATTGATAAATATAGTTGTCATGTCATCAGCATAGCTGTGGTAGCTCACGTTATGCCTTGAGATAATCAAATTTAATTGAGGCATGTAAATCGAAAAGAGCAGTGGACCCAGGATAGATCCTTGTGGAACACCATATAGAATATAATGTGTCTTTGAAGTATAATTACCACAACTAACAAAGAAATGTCTACCTGTCAAGAAGGGCTCAAACCAATTTAAGATGCTGCCAGAGAGGCCCACATACTGACTAAGGCGATTTATAAGAATATTGTGATCAATGGTATCAAATGCAGCACTAAGATCTAAGAGGATGAGGACAGATAAACAGCCTCTGTCTGCATTTACCCGCAAGTCATTTACTACTTTAACGAGTGCAGTTTCTGTACTGTGATTTGTTTTTTTTTTTGAGTGAAACTTGTCAAGAACAGCATGTTTATTCATATGATCATTTAGTTGCATAATAACTGCCTTTTCTAGGATTTTATATAAGAAAGGCAGATTAGAAATAGGTCTAAAATTTTCAAAAACAAAGGAGTCAAGCTTATTTTTCTTGAGCAGGGGTTTAACAACAGCAGTCTTAAGACAGTCAGGGAAGACCCCCATATCTAATCATGAATTTACTATATCAAGAACATTCTCAGTTAACACATCAGATACTTCCTTGAAAAAACTTGTTGGTATTGGATCAAGGATGCAGGTGGAGGGTCTCAGTTGAGAAATTATTTTATATAAAATCGGGTAAATCTATCCTGGTGAAAGAATTTAATTTGCTTAAAATGGAATACAGGGGGTTTTAAGAGGATCAGTGTTTGGGTTGTGTACTATATTAATTCTAATATCATTAATTTTGTGATTAAAAAAATATAGCAAAAGCCTCACAAGTGTCACTGGAAGTTTTTCGGAGGCATTCCATTGAGTACAAGTATTCAGACCCTTTGCTGCGGCTCTCTAAATTGTGGCCTGGTGCATCCTGTTTGCTTTATTTATCCTTGTGGTGTGTCTAGAACGTGATTGAAGTCTACCTGTGGCATATCTTAACAACTGGACATCATTCAGAAAGGCATACACCTGTGTATATAAGGTCCCAGAATTCATACTACCCGTCATGACAAAAGCCAACATATGAAATTCAAGATACACTTTCTAGATCACTGTGATAACATTGTAGTGAAACATAAATCAGGGCATGGGTATGAAAACATTTATAAAGTTTTGACTGTTACCAGGAGCACAGAAGCCTCTATTATTTGTGAAACAGAAAACATTTGGAGCTACCATGACTCTTCCTAGAGTTGGCTGCCCAAGCAAACGGAGTAAGTATGCAAGAAGGTACCTTGGTCAGGGAGGTGACTAAAAACCCAATGGTCCCTCTAACAGAACTTCATAAGTCCTCTACTCAGATGGGAGACTCTGTCAGGATGCTCATCTCAGCAGTGCCGTATCAATCGAGCTTTTATGGTAAAGTGGCAAATCCCCACTTGAGGCATTTACAGTAGCTATAATATCCAAGTGGCTCTCTCCTTTGTTAATTAAAGGGAATGCATAAAAGACTTATAAATTACTAGTATCCCATATGGTTTGTTTTTAATTAAACATTATCATCATATCTTACATAAATCCAATGTTTTAGTTAATAATATACAGTTAAAACTGAATATAATCTGTCTTAAGTTCTCTTGGATAAAATGTGTCTTATAGCCAGAAATTTGCAGAAATACATGTTAAAAACTAAATTTCATTGAGACTCATTGACAAACTAGAGATACCTTAAAATGCAGCTATACTTAAGGCCAATATATACTGTAGAGCATGATCTGAAAGAACTGAGATTCAAAAATGTATAAGCCTTAACCCATTACATTTTTCATTAGCAGTTTTTAAATGTGAAGCACTGTCCAAACAGAGCTAACTTATTTCTGGGTTGTAGTTTTTCTGCCTCCATCTTTTAAATAATGGACAGGCTTTTATTCGATTCCCTTAGAGAGAAATAAATTCTAGAAATAATGTTTTATTCGCTCTAGGATTTGGTTTTACAGCAACACGGTACACAATGCCATGGCTGGACCACTGAGAATTAAGTAATGTCTAATAATCTGCTGTCTAAAAAAATGCAAATGAATGTTGAAGTTCCAAATTCTAAAGCCAAAAAGACTTGATTGTATAAAAAGGTTAACAAAAAAAATAAATAAACAAACTGAGGAATGTGACATGAATGACAACATCGAATCCTAAACTGGAAAAGGAATTAAAAAGAAAAATACTTCATCATACTGTCTTATTGACAGCATGTAACTCAAACAATGCTGAATTTTTACATACAAAACAGAAAAATGCATAAAGGAAACAGCTTCTCAGTACGAGTCAACAAACACATACTGTAAATCATTGCATTGCGTTTATTTGTAGGCAACTTCATTATGGGAATGAATGTGAGAAAGTACTTCAAGCAGTAGAGCACAGGCCTCCTCAATACCTGAATATAAGTATGCATTTTCATTTATACAATGTTCCAGGAAAAACAAGGCCCTTGTATCTTGAAACCTAACCTCTAGTACATTTGATCATTTTATTCCAGAAAAGTTCATTTTTTGACTGCAATCTCAGCTCATTTGTGCAAGTAACAAGTTAAAAAAAATTATATATGATATAGATTGTGGAAAAGCTTTTACATTATTTCACATCAGCGTTCACTAATATTTCACTTCTGGTCAGCTTCCCTCTGTCTTTCAGATATTTCATCACCATCTTCCTCCTCCGCCAGGTCACCTTTAATCCATATTCTTTTTCAGGAGTATCTTGAACTAAGATGTCATTGTGGTCCACTGCACATGGTGTTTGGGCTATATAATTCAAAAATCTCAAATCCACAACAGGAGAATGTTTGTGATGCTCCTCAACAGATGAACACAGATTTGCAACTGGAGTATAGACAGTTGGGGGAGTATATGCATCATCCATACTGAGGTCTCCAAATCTTGTCGAGTTTTCTGGCTCCCTCAATTGTCCGTCATCGTTTATTGTATACTTTTTAGCCTCATTTGGTGCCAGTTTCTTAGCTTCTTGGGCAGCTTTCTGAAACACAGAAGTGTTTTTGGACAGAGATGGAAAACTCTCATCCTCAGTTACCTTACATGTAAGCAAAGGCTTATTTCGTAGGATGGGTTTACCAGCTCTTGGGGCACACTTTTGATGTTGTGGGACTTCAGAGACCTCATTAAAACTCAATGCTGGGAACTTACAAACGCTTGATTTCTTTGTCTTGGAAATCCTGCTGATACTAAAAGAGGTTCCATAACTTGAAGTGCTTTCTGTATGATACCGTTTCTGTCTTCGAGGTGGAAACTGCAACTGCTCTCCTGATTCAAACTGAGATTTAACCTGATTTAAAAAAAAAAAAAAAAAAAAAAAAAAACGCTTTTAGTTTGTCCATCATAGATTACATTTTTTAAGCATTGCATTTTGTGTTTTGACAGTTTTACTCTTGCTGCTACTTTTTTCTTTCTTCTCTTCCTTTATCTATAGGCTTTTATCACATTTATTACATTGACAGCAATCTTTCACCTCAACTGGCTTAAGTTGGTGCAAAAGCATGAACTTTACTGAATGTTTTTTAAAAAAAAAAAAAAAAAAACAGTTACATGCAAGACTAATGTCACTAAATATTTCACAGTATGCCAGCCAACTATGTTTAAAAAATTATTTTAAAAGACAGTTGTTTCAGAAGTTAAATAATGGTAGTACCATACAGTTTTCCGATTTTTTTTCAAAAGATAAATGCAACCACTATTTTAAGAATAAATTTGAAATTCATATATTAAAAAAAAAAAAAAAAATTTTTGCCATTTTTTCTTGTTAACAAAAAAACCAAATCTTTTTTTTTTTTATTTTTTTCATACTTTAAAATAAAAATGATTACATACTTCCATGGTTGGAGGACAGGTAAGTGACTCACTCAGGGTCTTACAGAAAAACAATGATGAGAACTGTGTATGCAAATTTGTGGTTTCCACTTCTTAATCCATAAGTCATACTGCCCAACTATGTAATATGGAGCAATGCATTAATTTTGTTAACTTTCTTCAGAAGTGTTCTACTGAGATTAAAATAAGCAGAAGTAATGGCGCATAAAGGACAGTCATATAAAGATTTTGCTGGGCTGCATAGCTACTAAAGATTTCTCATCACCAGTTCTACTAAATAGTCAACTATTTTCCTAACAAAATATGACTGCTGCCCCAACAGTTCTTAGTTTGAATCCATCCTGTGCACTATCCATGTGCAGATGACATATTCTCTGTTGGTGTAACCGAATCCCGCAATCCATGAAGGACAAAAACATACTTTCCAAAATCCCAAAGACATACATTGTCTATAAAAAGTATTCAACCCCTTGGAATTTTTCATTTTTCATTGTTACACAACATTGAGTCATGGTGGAATTAATTTTTGACACTGTTCAGCAGTAAAAGACTCTTTAATGTCAAAGTAAAAAACAGATGTCAGCAAAGTGGTCTAAATTAATTACAAAAATAAAACACAATTTTACAGTAGTATTCACCCCTTTTAATGTGACTCATTAAAATGTGAAGTCATAACTGGTAAAGTCAATTGGTTTTAGAAGTCACATAATTAGTTCAATGGAGAGCATACGGTTGTAATAATGGAATTTCAATTGATTGTAGTCTAAATCCACATTAACCGCAAGGTCCAGCTTGTTGCGAGTCAGTATTGTGGTCTAATCTACAAAATGAAGACAAAAAAACCTCTATAAGCAGCTTCATGAATAGGAGATTCAAAAGAACAAGTCAGTGGAAAGATACAAGAACATATTCAAGTGACTGAGTATCGAGTGGTTTCCGTTTAAATCAATTGTTAAGAAATGGAAAGAGTATGGCACAGCTGCAAATCTGCCTAGAGAAGGCATTCCACAAAACCGGAGTGTTCGTGAAAGGAAAAAAAAAAAAAAAAAAAAGTTTTAGAGGCTACCAGGAGACCTATGGTATCTCTGAGAAAGTTAAAAGCTATATAGTGTATGAGATTAGAGACATTCTGTATACAACTGTTGTCCAGGTGCTTCACCAGTCACAGCTTTATGAGAGTGTGTTCAAGAGAAAGCCACTTTATTAAATAAATAAATCATATGGCACCTCAGAAGGTACCCCAGAAGGTACATGGGAGATTCTGAAGTCAGCTGCAAGAAGGTTCTATAATCTGAAAAGATCAAAAACTACCTTTTTGGACATCAAACATCATCTTTAAACACTGCACATTTTCAAAAATATGCCCCATCTATGGTAGTGGCAGCATCATTCTGTGGGGATACTTCTCTGCAGCAGGGCTCTGGAAGGCATGTGATGGTAGAGGGTAAACTGAATACAACAAAATACAGGGAGATCCTGGAGGAAAACCTAATGCAGTCTGCAAAAAAACCTACAGCTTTGGAGATTTGTTTTTCAGCAAGGCAAAGACGCCAAGCCAAAACTACACAGAAATGGCTTAAAAATTACAATGTTAATATCCTTTAGTGGCCGAGCCAAAGTCCCAGCCTCAATTTAATTGAAAATGTGCGGATGGACTTGAAAAACACCATTCATTCATGATCCCCACACAACATGATAGAGCTCAAGCAGTTTTACAAAGAATGGAGAACAGTGTCCACACATCTGGAAAGCTGGTAGAGACCTGACCATACAGACTCAAGACTGAAATAACTGCCAACTAAATAATAACTTGAAGGCGGTAAATATTTATGCAATCAATTATACTGTGTTTTATATTTGCAATTAATATACAATAGATCAAAGCGTCTTGCTTATGAGAAAGGTGCTATATAAATAAAATGTATTATTTTGTAGATAGGCATTTAGACATTCCCACTTTTATGTGAAAGTCTTCTGTTGAGCAATGTGTATATAAAAAAAAAAAAAAAAAAAAAAAAAAACACATTAAATCCACTGCAATTCAATGGTGTATAATAATAATTCAGAGAAGTTGAATACTTTTTATAGGCCCTGTACATGTTAGGTTAATTGGTGGCTCTAAAGTGACCCCTTGTGGTTGTAGGTATGTGAATTAGTGTACTGCGGATAGCTCCTAGGACTAGTTAATGTCTTTTGGCCAATGCTACAAGGTAGTTTTGTTGCTCTGGACTTACTCCTCTCAACTGCAAAGCTGATGAACTGTTATTCTCTGATCATTTTCTTCTTTCTTTCTATGTTAAAATGACCTTTTCTATAACCAAGATCCCTCGAACCATTTCTTTTCGGAATATTAAGAAAATTAATCCTGATATCCTTTCTTCTGCTTTCTCTAGTCTTTTGCATTTTAATGACTTGTTCACCCAAGAGGATTTGGTTACCTATTATAACAATAGTCGCAATAGTATTTTAAATTCTGTTGCTCCACTAAAAACCAAATCTGTATTATTCTCTCAGTCAGCACCTTGGTTTACATCTGAACTCAGGCTTCTGAAAGCAAAAGGTCGACGGCTTGAACGTCTCTACAAGAAAACTGGTCTTACTATTCATAAGGAAATGTTTAATAATCATGCTTTGTATTATAAGGAGTGCATTAACCTAACTAAATCTGCATATTACTCTACCATTATTCGTTCAAATGAGGATTCTCCCAAGTTACTGTTTTCACTGTTCAATTCTTCTTTCAGGTCACCAGATTTTTTACCTGCCCACCTCTACTCATCTTCCTTTTGTGATTCTCTAATGTTATTCTTCATTGAGAAAATTCACAAAATACACCAAGATCTGGCCTCTGATGTCTCTTGTAGTTCTCCCTTTGTAATCCCACTCCCATCACACTGTTTTTCTACTTTCCAACTTCCCTCTGTCACTGATATCTCAGATCTCATTTGTAAGTCAAAACCTTCTACCTGTCAGCTCAACCCCATTCCTACAGTTCTGGTTAAAGCTTGCTTACCCTCCTTGCTTCCCCTCATATCTGCTATCATTTATTCTTCACTTACCACTGGAACTGTTCCTACTTCTTTCAAAGTTGCTGCCATCACCCCAATATTGAAAAAAACGGGTTTAGATCCCAATAATTTTGATAATTTTCGTCCTCCAATTCGTCCAATCTCCAATTTACCATTCATTTCAAAAATTCTCGAAAAGATAGTTGCTGCACAGATCCACTCATATTTAACTAATAATAATCTGTATGAAAGGATCCAGTCTGGCTTTCGCCCCTTCCATAGCACTGAAACAGCACTTATAAAAATAACCAATGATCTCCTTATGGCAGCTGACTCCGGTTTACTTTCCATTCTTATTCTTTTGGATCTGAGTGCAGCTTTTGACACTATTTCTCACCCCATTCTACTTAGTAGGTTAGTCTCAATCGGTCTCTCTCATACTCCTCTAGCTTGGTTCAAGTCATACTTGTCTGATCGTACTCAGTTTATTCGATTGAAATCATTCACTTCTCAGTCCTTTCCTCTGGTCACTGGCGTCCCCCAGGGATCTGTCCTGGGGCCTCTTCTTTTCATTATCTACCTTCTCCCGCTTGGATATATTTTTCGTAAATATAATATTCAGTTTCACTGTTATGCTGATGACACCCAGCTTTATCTGTCCACCAAACCTGATTCTGCTCTCCCCCTATCCTCCCTTACTCTCTGTTTAGCTGATCTAAATACTTGGTTCTCTTCTAACTTTTTGAAACTCAACAGCAATAAATCAGAGCTTCTCCTGGTAGGCTCTAAATCAACATTATCCAGAACTAATAGTTTTTCTATTGCTATCAATAACTTGCCGGTCTCTGTTTCCCCATGTGTGAAAAGCTTGGGTGTCATCCTTGACAGTACTCTGTCTTTTAATTCACACATCAATAATGTCAATTGGTCTGCTTATTTTCAGTTGCGTAACATCAATCGTTTCCGTCCCTTTCTTACCCCACAGGCCTCTGCCATTCTTGTTCACAGCTTTGTTACTTCTCGGCTTGACTATTGTAATTCACTTCTTTTTGGTCTTTCTCAAAAATCAATTCATAAGCTTCAACGTGTTCAGAACTCTGCTGCCCGTATTATCACCAGGACCCCTTCTACTCACCACATCACCCCTGTTCTCCAGCAGCTCCATTGGCTTCCGGTCAAATATCGCATTAATTTTAAAATACTTCTGTATACATTTAAGGCTATTCATCATCTCTCTCCTCCATATCTCTCTGATTTGGTACAGATTATCATCCCATCTCGGTGTCTCAGATCCTCTTCTTCTCTTTCTCTCTCTGTCCCTGTCCCCCGTCTTGCCACTATGGGGAGCAGGGCTTTTAGTTGCTCTGCTCCTCGACTTTGGAATTCCCTACCTCCTGAAATAAGAAACATCACCTCTTTCTCTCTTTTTAAGTCTAGACTAAAAACTCACTTATTCAAATTAGCTTATCCCACATAACTTTCTCCATTTTCCTATCTTGGAACTGTGTTATGTTTTATGTTCTTGTAATTTACCTGCTCTTTTGCCTGCTTTTATTTTCTTACTTTTATTATTTTTTTTTTTTTTACTGTGTACAGTGTCCTTGAGTGTTTTGAAAGGCGCTTTTAAATAAAATGTATTATTATTTATTATTATAGTTTAATGAACAATATACAAAAAGTTT
>JANRMT010062795.1:17304307-17365082 GCA_026402145.1 Polypterus bichir lapradei | reverse complement strand
AAAAAAAAAAAAAAAAAAAAGTGTTTACATTTGTTTCACATGTTAATCTTTGCATTAAAATAATATCTTATTATGAGATAAATAACATAATACCAAATAAGAATTTACACAATCACTTATATTGGACAACAATCACCAATTAAGCTAACTGTGCATCTTTTGGATATGGGAGGAAAACAGATGGAGATACCGAGAGAAAGTGCAAACCCTACACAGGGAGTGGCCATGCTACAATTTGAATACAATCAACTAGTGCTATGAGGCAGCACTGGTACACAATTCTGTATTAATATATTGTATCAAATCTCAAAATGCATTAATGCCTGTGCCTCCAGTATTAAACAAATTGAATGACCATGGATTTGCAGTTCATATTGATCTTGCCTGATCAACCAAGATCTTCTCCAAATCTTTAACGTTGTCTCTTTTTTATTTTCAACATAACACAAGTGTGTCTTCTAAGGAAACCCTTCTCAAAATGCTGTCAACATTCACATTTACAATGAATGAATTGTAAATGTACAATGAATCACATTAGCCATAGACTATAAAATAGGACCAAACAACAAGGTATTTTACAGTACATAAGTTAAAATAAGTTTTATTATGCCAGGTGCCTAGTACAACTCTGTCTTTCTAATCTTAAGCAGAGGCCATGTGTGGACTAATCAGGGCCTTGAATATTCTCAGTTGTATTGATAAAGTTTATCCAGCATGATTATTTTACCATTAAATATGGAATTATGTGGTTGAAGACAAAGGCAAAAATTAAGAGAAAGCCATGAAGCATTTTTTCATATATGGGAGTTACAGAAATCTGGAAGAAACTACTGATTCAGATTCATAAATTCTGATAACACTATTGATGGATTTGAAAGCAATAATGTATTTTCACATAGATGACAGAGAAAGACAAAAATAACATTACAGAAACAGGGCATGTGGAAGAAAATACAAACACAGTGGAAGCTTATATTACCAACAATACCCCGAGTTAGACAACCAGGTCAGGTCATGTTGGGGAGCAATACAATGTATTGCTGCACCCACCACATGATGAAACAGCTCAGGATCTCCAACAATGAGGATCCTGAAAGCCGAATCACCCTCAGGGAATTGCACCACATGGCCTTCGTGCCATAACTGACGCTTCCTCACAATGCAGGTAATGTGTCTCCTTTGGGACTCTGTGAGCAACCACTCGTTTGATGTAAAGTCAGACCAGCGGTACCCAAGACTTCTGTGAAGAGACGCAGCACAGCTCACTGGACAGTGTCCATGTCTCACAACCATATAGCAAAACAGGAGACAGCAGGACTCTAAAGATTCGGATATTCGTCCATTTGCAAAGATATTAGGTGCACCATACACCCTTTTCCAGCGACCTCATGACCCCCATGTTCTCCCAATCCACCAAGTCTCTAGAGATGTCACTGCCGAGGTAAGTAAACCTCTCGACGTGGTTAACACTCTTTCAGCAGACAGACGCACTGTTGATGGCTGTGCCCAAGAGGTTATTAATGGCCTGGATTTTGTATTTTATTCTGGACACTCGTAAGCTCAAATACTCAGATTCCTCACGGAGTCTCTCAAGATCCCCAGTCAGAGCCTCCATTGACTCATTGATCAGTGAAACTCTTCTCCAACAGATACCCCACAGCTGCTGGACCCCACGACTGTGCCCAATACCCAGTCCATGCAAGCACTGAAGCACCTGATGAACCCCAGAAAAATGCAGAGGTTCTGCCTCCACTCTGCACAGCACTCACAGTACCAGTGAACAGGCCAGCCATGATATTCAGTAATTTTGGGAGGATCCCAAAAAATCTCAGGATGTCACATAGGGCAGCACAGTCAACTGAGTAAAATGCTCTACAAAAATCAACAAATGCTGAAAATAAACTCTGCCGATATTCACGTTTGCGCTCATTGATAATCCTCAGTGCCAGGATGCAGTGAATGGTAGACTTCTTATGCATAAAACCAGATTGTTCTAGTCACTGGTAGATGAGCAAGTGATCACAGATCCCATCGAGGATGACCCTATCAAGAACCTTACTCGGCACCAAGAGCAGTCTTATCCCCATGTAGTTGCTGCAATCCAGGCAATCACCCTTCCTTTTCCAGATAGGGATGACAAGTCCCATTTTCCAGTAAGTTGTGATGACGCCCATCTCCCAAATGGAAGCAAAGATTGCTTGCAATGCCTGGAGAACAGCCTTACCACCAGCCTGGAGAAGTTCACCCCAGATCCCTGCAGCCTTTCCTACCCTCAGCTAGTTCACCACCTTTGCAACCTCAGGGAGACTGGGTGGTTTGCAGCTAATTGGAGGATCAGCCTCAAGAACTGCGGACCCACAGACGTCCAACATCCTGTTCTGAGAATCAGCTTTAAACAGCTGCTCAAAGTAGCCAGCCCAATGGGTCACAACTGCAGCATCATCCGTAAAGATCATTAGACAGTGCAATTAATAAATCTTAATTTTAGATATCACCTTTAACAGCACGCACCAAATGCACTTTACAGAGGACTACACTTTATTACCATTATCAGTCTGGTAATAAAAATATAAACCATATCAAGATTTCAAAGAAATTCATAATTTGTTTTATAATGAATATAAAAATAGCAGTGCAGTGTACTGGATAAGGAAATTGACTTTAAACTTCAAAGCTGACAAGGAAATCCCCAGCACTGACACAGTGTGCGACTCTGACCTAATGAATTAATCCACCTGTTCTACAACTTATTATGTGCCTTAGGTTGGGCACACCACAGGAAGGTGCTATATAAAATAAAGGTTGTTTGTCTATAAAGCTTTTCTTTCACAAACAGCAAGAGCAATCACCTTTCTCTCTGTTTTTGTAAAGATGAGCTCTATAAAATACAACTTAAATTTATAAGCAGCCATAGTTTATATTTAGTAAAGACTAAAAGCACTGTATAAATTATCATTGAATGATAGCAAGACGTATACCACTGGTAATAGGATGGCATCTGTGATACTATGCCATCACTACACCGAAACAGGCTTGCAGGGGACAAAGATACAGTGGTGTTATTGCCTTGCAAATCAAATACCATTACACTTTCACCTGGTTAAAAACAATTAAAAGCACTGGGTTTGTTACTAAAGACAACCTTCCTCTCATCTGACTCTTTACAAGCGGAGCTAAAGAACCGTAATGTATATACAGTACAATGCATTGACAGTATAAGGGGCCAAGAACAGCGTAATTACAGTATTATAAATAGTTGTCTTATAACTGGGAGGCCACCAGAACTGGATGCGACCACTTTAAATCAATTTGGTTATATAAAGGATTGACAGATTATACTAAAAAAATAAATGTATTGCATTATGCATTTCAAAACTTCATGTCTGTTTATTTCCAACCTTAAGAACGTTTTTCCAAATTTTCATGGAAATATTTGGCCATAACTACAGCAAAATAAAATATCCGGAACCTAACATATTATTTCTGGAAATCAGTAATCAAAAAAACTCTAATCCCACTATATTTAAAATGTATTTTTAGAGAAGATTGCGCAGGATACGGATGCCGTCACAAAAAAATGTCCGAGATGCAACTACATCTCAGTGCTAGGTGATCAGACGATTAGTCGAGAATTATTAGTTTTAAACAGATTACTGCGATACCATTCTCTTCGAATAAATGAAAACTGTCAATATGTACGGTTCCCTTGACGTACGGGAATGGCGCTATATAAATAAAATGTAATATTACTATTAAAGTAGTCTGTACCTCTCCAGCATATACGAACCACACAGCCTTATAATTATTCTGAACCTTCTCGTTTGGGACTTTAACTTTGCCAACAATTTCACTGTAAGATTAAACAAAAAACTTGCAACAGCTATCTAAAAGGGATTTTATTGGTGTTTATCCTAAGCAAAACTGTGCGATCTCAGAAAATCAAGCAAATACAAAATACTTACGACTTAGACAGGAATCAAACCCCCACAGGCGTCTGTTTCTTTCTTTCTTTCTTTCTTGCAATTTTACTATTATAAACAGTACCGTTTACAGAACAGACTTACTATTATATATATTTTTATCATGCATGTAATTGCCGGTTCTTTGCGAGACAAAGCAAAGCCACAGGTTTAAACCCCGCCCATGAACGGATTCTCAATAATGATTGGCGTTATCAAAGTCTATGTAACGCTCTATTGGCGAGAAGAAAGACAAGAACCGGAAGTAGCTGTCAAGCGCCAAAATTCAAATCGCTGCTAGAACTGCTTCCGATGTGATCCAGTCATAATTGCTATAGTTTTCGTTTTTAAACGATATGTTAATTGTACCGTTGACAGTTCAGAGCTCTAACGTTCTGGTTAATTTTAGCACTATATGCACGACAAATCGAAAGTTGAATCGGAGCAGGAGCGGAAAAAGAAAACAATCTTTTTAAGATTAATATGAAGGTAAGTCTAAAGTTGTTTCACAAAGGAAGACTGCCCTGATCCTGGGAGCGTAGTAAAAATGTGTCAGACTTTAATTTAGTTCACTTTTCATTGCAGCGTTTGAAATATGTTTTGACAAAGAAGTCAATAATTATCACGAAAACGAAGAAAGTGTGTGTAAAATTAAGTATACTTTATCCCCGTGTTCATAATCTGGCGGTATAATAAAAAAAATCATAACAATAGGTGTAACACATTGACAGCTTATTTTTGTCACTAACTTTGCGATAAATTTTTCTTTTTTTATCCAGTTTGTTAATGCGTTAGGACTTGCTATTGTAAAAGTGATTTGTGTATTTATTTTTATATCCTGACGTATATAGGTTCCCGATTAAAGAAGTACAACGCGATTACGGTCAGAAATTGTTATGATTTAGATTAAATTTATTTTCCTATCCAAATCCTTATTTTTCATTTAAGAGATATTTTATAGTTTTGCTTTGATTTAATGCCATTAGAATTATACTGTAAACATAATATAGGTACAAATCATGTTGTTATTTTGAATAAGTGTGTTTTGTGATCTTTGCACAGTGTAAATATATTAGGGCTTTAAAGAAAAAACAGAAGGAGAGACAGAGAGAGCTTTGGAACACAGATACAGTTTTGTAGGCTAGTGCAACAAAAACTTTAAAAGGACTGGGGAACCCACGAGATTTTTTAAGGGTTCTAGAGGTGTATTTTACTTAGTTACGTTTTTGACAAAAAAAGCTTGGCTCGGTATTACTGCATCTTTATAATAGTATATGTCAAATGCATTTTTCATTCCTGGTGAAGGATGAATAAAATGTGTTGCGTCCTTTAATTTTCATTTTATACTTTAATTTTTATTTATTGTTTTCTAGACAAGAAATTACTGCTCATTGTTTCTTGGAGTTATACCTCAATGATCAGTATGAAAAAGAGCCCAAAACGGCCCCTTATATTAAAAAGAAAGAAATTATCGCTTACGCAGAGAGAGGACAACGCCTCCAAGAATGAACAGGACAGCAAGCAAGGGGACCTCATTCCTCTCCGTGATCAGAAATTTCCAGATGGAATCCGCATTATGGATCACCCGTCTATGCCAAACACGCAGGTGGTGGTTATTCCCAAAACTGCAGATCTCCAAAGTGTCATTGGAGCCTTGACTGCCAAAGGAAAACAATGTGGCTCCCAGGGTCCAAACAAATTCATTTTGCTCAGCAGTGCAGAAGGTGCAGTTGGAGGGGATAGACATGAAATATCAAAGAAACTTGAAGTGCAGACAAAACGAGATTCCCATGTTGCCTCAGATAGGACAAATTTAACACTGTATGACACCTTGGGTATGTCCAAAATCATTCCAGAGCATGCAAATTCTTCTGGAGGAATGGGGAGGAATCCTGATGAAGACATTCAAGGAGGTAGTTCATTTCTTTACATAACATTATTCATAACAATTATTTTAGCATTGTTTTAGTTAAATTTGCCCCTTGTTTACAAGTAAGGCACATTTTTAGAAGAAAGTAAAATGTTCATAATGCAAAGGTTTCCAAATAATGAATAAGATTTTAAACCACCCCACCATATTAAAATAACAATGAATTACTGTAACTGATAGTTTCTCTTATTATTTTATAATTTCAATAAAAAATATTTTTAGTATTAACCTACCCCTTCATGTAATTCCTAAGCTAAAATTAATGCAGACACATAAGTATTCTTCAGCTTTTCACATTTTATGGTAATTTGTCTGATATGGTGTGATATATTGTATTTGGAGAATTTTTTTTAATTGCTGTAAAGGAGAATCTTAATTATACTTTTAATCAATGGATGATAGTGTTAAACCAGAAATAACAGTTTATATCTTACTTGTAATTTTATTGTTGATCAGAACTCTTTCCTGTATAGAAGAACATTCTAGTGAGCTAGAGCCACTTTACAGAGGATGAAAAATCTATTAGACAATATTTGATCTCTTAGTATAAGTGAGCATCAGAAATTTTCAGTAATTATAGAAAATGGTACAGCACAGTTGGGGCTATATCTGCAGTCTACTTTACCAAGATGCTTGTTTTATAAGCTGTAGATTTCAAGATTAAGCTGATACTTTGATTTTAATATTGTATGAAGCTGTATTCTGTGTAAATGATTGTTATAGCGCAAATGATTGTCTATTTTTCTACCTTGTAAGAAATAGATAGTTCTGCAATGGATGACAGTTTGACCAACATCCAGTGGTTAGGCACAATGAATACAGATGGTCTGCCTTCTCACACAGTGAAAAAAGAAGCTGCACAAGAAAACTTTAGTGTGGGATCTCAAACTAAGCAAGTAAGTACACATCACAGTTTCATGCTACTGTTACTATATACAGTATGATATGTGTATTCCTTTATAATATTTCACATTTTTTATATTTGTTAAAAAAATGCATTTCCTTTTTTATCATTACAAAATAAGTTCTTACTTAAAGTGAAATGAATTGGTGTACAGAAATATATTATCTGTATTTAAAATATTTATTCTGAAATAACAGAGTAGTGATAAAGAAGAGAATGTAGAAAGTTTAGCTAATGTATGATTATAATTTTTTTTCATCAAAAAATAATAATCATTGACATTCCTATTATACTAAATTCTGCAAATATGATCAAGTTGAGATTTGAAGGTTCCCAAAATATGACTGTTTAGAAAAGCACTTAAATATGTAGAATAAGTCACTGTAGTTTCTGTGTGAGAGAAACTTTGTAACATTTTCCCTTAATTAACTTCTGTCTGCACTCCCCCACTCTCTTTGTTTATAGTTGGAGAACTTATTTTAACTGATTGGGAAATTGAACAGTATGAATGTAAACCCATTTATTACACTATGGATTCAGGGCTTTCTTTTAAATCGTTCACAGACAGTTAAAGTACAGGACACTTTTTTTAATAGTCATTCATTTAAACACAGGTAGTCCCCAGGGGTGTGTCTTATCACTATTACTGTTTACTCTGTACACAAGTGACCTGAGACGAAATAATGACCTCTGCTCCATTATCAAGTATTCTGATGACACCATGCTCATAGGACGCATATCTGGGGAGAATGAAAGCCACTATCTAAATCAAGTGGACTGTATGGTAAAGTGGTGCAATAAAAACTCTCTCACTCTGAATGTAAAAAAGACCAAATAAATTATATTTGATTTTAGGAGACAGAAATCTGTATGTTCACCCATTGTAGTTGTGGGGGATGAGGTAGAAATAGTGACTGAATATAAATACTTAGGAACTTACCTAGATAACAATCTTAACTGGAATACTAATACAAAAAAAAAATTCTCTGAATGCAACCAGCACTTATTTCTCCTCCATGAACTCAAACTATTTAAAGTAGACAAGGACCTCATGTTGTCCTTTTATCGCAGTCTGGTCCAGCCTTTGATCATTTTCAGTTTCATTGCCTGATTTAATAGTTTGACAAACCAAAATTCAAAAAAGCTCCAGCAGATTACGAAGTATGCAGCTAAAGTTATTGGGGCTGATGTAGATGATTTGACTAGTGTGTGTCAGAGGGCAATGTTAAAGAAACTGGAAATCATCTCAACTGATGACAGATATCCATTACATGTAGAACTAAACTTCAGTAAATGAGGAAGGATAGTCGCTTTGAAAACCCACACAAATCGCTCTTGAAATTCCTTTCTTCCGTGTGCCATTCGACTTTTTATTAAAATATATCGGAGATAAAGGTTTGCGGTTTTGATATATATCCTGTAACCTTTTTTTTTTTTTTTTTTTGGTGTAAATATGCGTTATCTAACTGCCTTACTTTAACCTGTCTTGTTTCTATTTGTTTGTTTTATTTCATTCTATCTGTTATTAGATGCAACTGAGAGGGCAAATTTCATGTTTTCTTGTGTAAACATGACTAAATAAAGAAACCTTAAACCTTACTGTTTTCCTTCATAATTTTGATTATTCTGTCATGTTATACTGATTGCTATATAGTCTAGCCTTCTTTGACTGGGTAGCAAAGCATGAGAACAACAGCATCTTCAAGTTTGTGGATGGCATCTCTGTGATTGGCCTCATCAGTGACAATGATGAGGCCACTTACAGGAGGGAGGTAAAAGACCTGACTGTATAGTGCCATAACAATAACTACTTCCTGAATGTTGACAAAACAAAGGAGATTATTGTTAACTTTAAAAAGAACAAAAGTACTCATGCTCCACTACACATTAACAACTCCCCTGTCCAGGCAGTTAGCAATTTCAGGTTCCTGGGTGTCCAGATCACCAACCGCCTTTGGTGGTCAGTCCACACCACCTGCATAGTCAAACATGCTCAGCAAAGTATCTTTTCCTTGGGTGGGTAAGGAGCTATAGGTTAAGAACCAAAATATTAGTGAACTTTTACCGCCACACCATTAAAAGTTTCCTGATCATTATTGTGGTTTGGTATTCTGACATGCCAGAATCACAAACTCCTCCAAAGGAACATCTGTATAGATTCTACAAATCATTGGGACTGACCTTTCCACAGCTTCATAACATCTACTCAACCAAATTCCTGAGGACAGCCAAATCCATCACATCTGATAACAGCCATCCAACTCCTCTCTTGTTTTCACTTCTGCATTCTTGGAAGCGCCACCAGAGCCTCATCACTCACTCTACTCACTTCAGGAACAGCTTCATCCTCCAGGCCATAAGGTGCACTGAACTCCCAGTATTGTGATCCTATCTGCCCTGCCCTGTACTGTACTCACTTGCTGGTTTATGTGTAATTAATCATGCTGTCAAAAGACAGGTAATAGCAAATATTTTTTAATTATTTCATCCCTTGCCTCATGTGTACCTTCAGTATCTTTCCTTTGTATCCATGCGTGCCTGAATCTGTTCTGACCAGCATTTCCTCACTTGAGTGTGTTCCTGTAAAGCCTGCTTCTCAGATTCTGTCATTATTTTTGACACACCTTTCTCACATCCTATGTGCTTTTCCTTCCCATCTTTAAAAGCAGCTCTTTCAGTGTGCCTCCTATGCCTTTTCTCCTCCTTGCATTTTCTCTTTCAATCATTTCAAAAAAGCCAAACTAACCAATCAGATTGCTCTGATGGACAGGATGCACAATATACTGTAAACAATAATAAAACTGTATAAATTATGTATATGGGAGTGGTGTCACAGGGTTGAAAATAATTAATACGCCTTTCTCTTTTCTAGCTTGTATTTTGTATACTTGTGAACCAATTGTAATGACAATTATTTTACTCCATTAAAATATGAATTACTCTTTGAAGTTTCTAACAGCTTACATCTCATATTTTTTATGTTACTTTTGTTATAATGAGTAGGCAAGACATTTTTAAATATTTGCTGATCTTTTTTTCCTTTTTTTTCTAGGCTGATGTTGAAATAAGAGACTCGCATACACTCAAAGAACAACAACAGCATGAAAGACCCCCTTATTCATACATGGCAATGATTCAATTTGCCATCAACAGTAAAAAAGATAAGAAGATGACCCTGAAAGAAATTTACACTTGGATAGAAGAACATTTTCCATATTTCAGGCAAACTGCAAAGCCGGGCTGGAAGGTAAATTACTATAAGTAAGATGTGGTATAATTTAACTTAAATAAGTTATTGTAAAATAATGTTTTTGAATTTATATTCACGGCTTTTTTTATCCTCTGTGTTGGTATACAGTACCTTGGGATTTAGATGGTGCTTTCACCAGAACTTATAGAGAAGACTAAGTAAGGCACAATAAACTGCACACCCACACTTAGTGATACAGGAACAATTTAGAAATGCCATTTAACCTAATGTATAAGTCTTTTAGATGAGTGAAGAACTCTGCAAACCCACACAAATATGAAAAAGTTCCAAGCTATCAGTGATCAAATACAGTCTTTGGAGCTATCTGCCAGCAACATTATCCACTGTGTAACCTTGCTGTCACCTTTAAATACATTTAAAGAAAGAAGCAAATTGCCCAATGGCTACATTTTCAACTTGAATTACCTTTGGAGAATTGACAGGGTTCTTTAAAGTATTTATTTATTTTTTTTTTACATAAATTCTTTGAAAACACTACATTTCTAACAAAAAATTGTCTTTATGTTATATGGTTCCTTTTATTTTCAATACAGGCACTTAATACATACAGTCAAAGATAATATTTTAAGAACTATATATAATTTCCCTATTTTGAGTAAGAAAAAAAAAGCTTGAGACATGCTCATTGCCTTGAGTGTCTTTAGGATATGGAAAAAAAACAGAGTATCTGGAGAAACACTTACGTAGACATGATAAAAAAGGACCTGTGATGAAGAGGTTTTGACAACATTTGAACATTTTATTATGCAGACACAATTATTTTACCAATCAAACAACACCATAATTTTTATATTCAGAGCGTGAGAATCAGATCCTTGTATAGTGCTTGTTTTATATAACAACACTATAGTTTGTTAACACTGCAATAAAATAATTAAATGCTTGCATCACTGTAGTTTTTTTCATTCATATGGTAAGATAAATGGAGAAGAGAACTTTTGGTCCTGATGTGTTATTACCATTTTTCTTTTCTTGCTGCTGTGCTTTTCAGAGTGATATAACAGCACCAAGGGTAAATTTGCAGATTAATTCTAGCCAGTTTATATGGATTGGGTTAAACCAAACCAAAAAATTGTTTCCTATACATCTGTTTCCTTTCTGTTCTACCATCATAACATCCTTGCTATAAACTTAAATGGTCCTTAGGGAAATGTTTCAAAGAATGACAAACATTTCATGCTACAGGGTGGTCCAGATCTAATTATGCAAATCCAGATCGTCTGGATGACTTTGATTTATTCAGGGACGATTCCAGTTTGGTGCGAAGACGATTCTTCATGTCGTCAGTTTGCACACCTCTCGACGGTCCGGGATTTTTCGGGTGATTTTCTATGTAATAAGTTATAACGTAATGAAAATTGCATAATTAGACCTGGACCACCCTATATGTGTGATATATTGCAAATAGTTGTATTTCTCGTCATTATTTGTTCCAAATGTTATCACAAAACCAAAGCAAAAAAATAACCCAGTATTTTGTGTAATGTAAATGCGTTTTACTAAGTTTTGTTTTTTTTTTTATATCTGATAGAATTCAATCCGCCACAACCTGTCTCTTCATGACATGTTTGTTAGAGAAACCACAGCAGATGGGAAGATCTCCTTTTGGACTATTCGGCCGGGAGCCAACCGTTGTCTAACACTGGATCAAGTTTATAAAGTTAGTTTTAAACTTTGAATGTTTTCTTAATTTATCAAAATATTAAATTTTTAAAACTAGCAGTTAAAATCTAAACATAAAGAAAAGCCCAAACACAGGATAAGTTGTTCTTATTTAATAGAAAATGCAAACTGGTCTTGATACCTCATAATTAATGTGAATATTCTTGATGTCTTCTATAGAAAATGATGAAAGAAATAAACCTTTTTTATTTTTATTGTGCATTAAATTCAGTTGATTTTGTTTTTATTTGTGTTTGTCTTTGTAATATGAATGACAACACAATGAAACCAATTTGTAAATTTTCACACTTTTGTAATGGCTTATCCATTGAATATATTGTTTATTTAAAAGTCATGCCTAATTAACACTGAGCTGGGAATCTGAATTATCTTTTTATGTTACACCTTGTGCTCCCAGTCTGCCTTGTGTTACATTTTTCTTTTGTGTATTCCCCCAGCCAGCAGAATCATCTGCATCACCTCCCCTGTTGACAGTACAGATCTGTGAACAAGTACGTTTTTATTTAAAAAAATTTATTGTTTACTTTGTGAAATGGGAACTAATTAAAATATTCCTGAAGAAATGTAAAGGTCTAAGTCACTTAGAAAGGCTAAGTGGACCTTCTGAGCGTAAAGTGATGTTTATTGACTCATGAAACATTTTCAAAATACTGTACTATGTTAATTATTGTAGCCTCAAAGAGAGGAAAAAAAAAACTTTGCACTCTGGATTGTCAAATTTTTAACACTCACAAAAGTATGTAGAAACCATCTGTTAAATCTTAATGTTGTTGTTCAAGGAGAATATAAAAATTTTGGACTTATTGACATATTTCAATATCACAGATGCTTTAACTGTATTTTTCATAAATGTAAAACAATTTATCTCATTTATCTAATGATTTCATTTAGAGAATATCAATTTTTTCACGGAAATTAGTATGTTTTGGACAATCTGCATGTTTAACTCATTTAGGATACTTGACGTTTTGTGGTGTAAAAGTTTCCAGGAAAGGAACTTTAACCTCTAAGGTTCTTTTTGTATTGGTGAACAAGTTAATACTGGAAATGCTTAAACTGTTAGCCTTGATTCACACTTCTGTCCTGCAAAACTACCTATTCAACATTCACTCGGCATAGATAAAGCTCAAAAACAAAGCAAAAATATGTAAACTTTGGCCAAGGCTAGCTACTTCAATACCTTACCAGGGGCTAGAAGCCACTTTGCTCACGAAGTGTCCTTGCTGAGATTCACTTACATGTCGATCTGTCTACACATTGTTTCCATTGAAAGGGCTACACTTCAAAATACCCTAGCAAAAGCCAGGAACAGCTTCTTCTGTTGGGACTTCATATCCCAATGGTTAGCTTTGAAAGGGCTACACAGTCTAACTGATGCCAAGGGCTAATCATTACCCCTGACAGTACAATACCTAAATGGATACAGTTTGTGTTATAAACAATCATTGTCCCATTGCTAAATGTCAGTAAACAACAGGACAACTTTAGTAAAACAATACTCAAACTATTTCAGTCATTAAGTTTATTTGAAGGAGAAACCAGGTTTAAATGTTGGACATGAAAACATACAACCTGAATAATTCAAATCAGGGACAGATCACAAACTTAATTTCAAGTGGTTATGGTTTTGGTTGTTGCAGTCTTTGGTTTCTTAAACCAGGCATGATGCTTGGTAGTGAAGAGGCAGTCTGTATATGGCAAAGTCAGAACGAGTTGTCTTTAGCAGTTGTTTCACTCTCTCTTCCTAGTCTGGGTACCACTGGTTTAACTTTGTGTCGAATGAGCGGTTTGTTAATGGAGTCCAGAATGAGGCACATTACCTGCATTGTGAGGTAGTATCAGTTACGGCACTACGGCCATGTGGCGTGATTCCCTGAGGGTGATCCGGATTGCAAGATCCTCGTTGTTGAGGACCCAGATAGCTGAACCAGGCCAAGGGGGTGCCCAAGTAACACCTGGCTGCGGCAGAGGGATAGTCATTTCCGGAGGGTGGGACTGGACTTCATGTATGCCTGGGGGTTGTCAACCTGGATCCCAAGCTGTTTTGTCTTGTGGAGGGTGTGGCAACGCACTGTACCAGTGCATACTCCCCAACCTGACCTGACCTGACCTGACCTCCTAGTCTTGGTAGTTCTGATGTCCCTCTGTCTCTCTCTCTCTCTTTGCCTTTTTGAAATCCTTTGAATTTATAGGGTCTTGCTGACTACCGCTTTTCACAATAAAACCCTGCCTTATGTAAGATACTGCATCAGTCAAAGTTTGGGACACCTGAGAAGTTCCCATGGTCTGGTTGATTGTTGACTAAGTTACTTTTGGTTAGTCTCAAAACATGTTCATCTTAAGGTCTCGAGCCTCCATTTTACATATTTTTTACAAGCATTTACACACTGGTTACTTTATCTAAGCTTAAATATATGCATTCTAATAAACAATGACACTCTTTAATAATTTATACTTATTTTCCTGTCTATTTTGCATATCTACTTCCAAAATTTGACACTCCTGGGGAACTACCTCCTAAATATTAACGACTTACCGTATTTACTTGCGTTTAAGTTTCCCCGTGGATAAGTCGTGGCTTGATTTTACCGTGTAATTTCTGGTATTTTATAATGTCAGTCATATAAGTCAAATGCGGAAAACTCACACTATTGGTCCAAGAGATTATGATATGCTAACGCCCACCTGAGTGAGAAACCACGGAGCTACCTTTTTTTCTATGTATTGTGCCTACGTGACCACACAGTAATACCCAAACTATTCCGAAGAGACATTTGCACTGTTTAGTGTTTTTTGTATCTCACACCCTCATACACCTTTATCGTAAGAGCATCCCTTATCTATGATGGAGCATTCAATCAGAAGAAAATATTAAGCTGGTTTTGAATTAAAAGTTGTTGAAATGGGGAAAGAAATTGGCAACTGCCCTGCTGCAACAAAATTCGATGTGTTTGAGAAACTGGTGTGAGATTTGAGGAAGCAAGAAGATGTAAACAAAAATAATAAATTTAAATGTCATATTTTTGAACGGGTGTATAAATCGGGGTCTGATTTTATGATCGATTTTTTTCGGGTTTCAAGACCCAACTTATACACAAGTATATGCAGTAATAAGGTAATTTGTACCTGCCTGCTCTTTCAGTTACAGAACATTTCCCACATGAGCTCTGTGTCCAGAACTTAAGAGTCATTTTCTAAATAATTCTAAAACAAAAATGGGCCAAAATAAAACGCACAAATTAATATTACCAGCCATATTTAGCATACTGTAAAAGTTCAGTTTTCCAACAGAATTATACTTGCCTTGGACCATTTGCACATATTGTATGTAGGCTGCACCTCTGAATGTCAGGCCATTGGTGCTACATATCTCTCCAGGTCAGCCAGCTAAGATCTTCCCCAAAGCCCATTTGATGATGATGATATTGAAAAGGAGTGGAAAGAGCATGCAGCTTTGTCTTACACTGGTTTGGATGAGGAAACTGCAAGATTGCTTGTCAAACAATTTCGCTCTGCTTTGGCTGATGTTGTAGAAATCCGTGATAACACTGGCCAGTTTTGGTGGCACTCTGGTTGCTTTTAGCACCTTCCACATGGATTCCCGTCAGTCATGGTCAAAGGCACTCTTGAAACTGATGAAGACTGCATTGGTTTTCTTGCTGCATCTTCAAACTCTCTTTGAACATGTGCTTGACTGGAAAGATCTGATCAATAGAGCCTCACCCTGGCCTGAAGCCACATTACTTTTGTGTTGTGGTGGATTCACAGAATGGTTGTAGACAGGCTCAGACGATCTGTGTGAGTACTTTCCTAGCCACTGATAGGAGACTTATTCCCCTGTAGTGTTCACATCATGTCTTATCACCCTTTTTGAATATGAGGTCAATGTTGGCTAATTTCTGTTCTGCAGGAATGTGTTCTGCATTCCATATTGATATAATGAGCTTATGTAGCTTTTTAGACAGGGGAACACTACTTGTTTGAATGCTTTGGCTGTCACCACCTTAGGGCCTGGGGTCTTTCTAGTTTTGAGTTTTTTGATGGTTTCAGTGACTTCAGATTTTCTTGGCTCATCAATTTTTCACGTTGCCAGGAGCTCTGTATCTAGATCCTGATCAAGGCAAGTTGGTGGTTTGTAATTCAGGAGCATGTTGAAATGCTGCTCAAGCTTTCCAGGGTCTTATCAGTGGACTGAGTGCTCCGGCCTGCTGTGTTTTGGATGTTCATGATTGGCTGACTGAACCTGCCTGTTAGCATTTTCAGACTGGAGAAAAGCATCCCTTGACTGTCACTTCCAGAGGCCACCTCCATCTCAGCATCAAACATATACCAGAATTGTTATTTCTTACTTTTCAGTCTTCTTTAGATTTCCTTTGTCATCTCCTTTGCTCGAGTTGCATCAATGAGTTTGTGTGTATTTCTTTGCTGGGTAACCTTAATGGTGTCATCTGAAACCTCTTCTCTTGTCATTTCTTCTCCACCTTTGGGCAGATAACTGCTATGGTTTCTGTCACTGTTTGTCAATGTCTTCCAAGCATTGCAGTTTGCAGAAGTGGTTACACAACTGAATTTGGAACTGTTTGTTATATGGTGATTGCATAAGCTGAGCTTGGTCTTATCGAGGAGGCTGATGATATCTTGGCACTGCTTTCAGTCTCAGTTTGATGATCAGAACCAACTTCTGCTCCCCTTCTGACTCCTGGATCATTGATTTGAACTGATGATTAATCAGGAAGTAGTCGATCATGCTAGCAACATTCAAGGTACAGGACGACCACGCCATCTTGTAGATAGATTTATGCCATAAATATATATTGGCAATGATAAGGTATTTATAGCTCAACAGATGTAGTCCATTGTCATTGATTTTGCTGCAGCTGAGCATGCCCAGACCCAGCGAGGCAAAGCTCTGTAAGAATAGTCAGATTGATTTTGTATCTTAATGTTTCACAAAAAGTATTTTGATTTTTCCAACTTTGGATGTTCCATGTCGCAAATATGAGGTAATTCTTCTGTGTCACATTCCTTTTATCAGCATCCAATGCTTGTATTCACTCGATGCCATGACAGGAGTACCCAGTAGCCCACTTCTCAGCAATGCCCTGGTAACTTCTGGTTCTACTGCATCTGCAGCCCCAGGCACAGTAGTATTGTATGAGGTTCTGTTTTGATGCATATGTCAATGAATGCATGCCAGTAATTTTTACCCTGCAAGGTGAATAGCAATCATAGTTCATAGTCATGTGCTGACCACAATGTGACGCTGCCAGCTTTTCAGTACGCCACTTCTCCAAGTCTCAGAAGTGACCTACTATCCCAGCATACATTGTTGTGCCACTGGGACTATGAGCTATGTACAGGAGGGATTAGCTATACTCGCTTGCAAGTGTATGTACTAGAAGATGTTGAACATCTTATCTGAAATAAGAGCTGTACTAAAGTCTAATCCAAATAAAATGCATTAGTATGAAGTAAATGAAACCAGCCTAGTAGTGGGCTGATATATTTGTGAATTTCCAGCCCTTACTCTCTTTCTGCACAGCAGGATAGATTCTTGTTGGCTAGGATGATCGTGTACATTCTCCTTTGGTGTCTGCTGCATAATGTTTTAGTTGTAATCTACACTCATATTTATGGCATCCCAAAACTACTAATAGCAGTGAGCTGTATGGTGAGAGAAAGCACCTGCTTAGAGTAATGACATTTATCTAAAATGCCATTCTAGTGTAAAAAATGTATTGGTGAAAGAAGACTTTGAAGTTTGTATGTAACAGTTTGCATATATTAGTGCTTTTTCCTATGTAATATTCTTTTTTTTTTTTTAAATTAATTTTATTGCAATCATTCCATACAAATCAATCAATTTTTACAAAAAGTAGAATTTAGAACAAGTCCACCCCTGAGAGAGAGAGCAAGGTAAAATTTAAGGCTTGTAAACATACCTAAATTGGTGAGTTTGATAAGCCAATAAAGATGAATGGAGAAGAAAAAGAAATACAGAAATAATTGCTTTCTCTGTGCTTTAAGAGCTTATTTTAAAATATTACTGATTAGATCCTGCCATATTTTGAAAAAAATCTGTACAGATTCTCTGAGTATCTGATTTTTTCCAATTTCAAATAGTATAAAACATTGGTTTCCCACTGACTTAAGAGGAGAGTTTGGATTTTTCCAGTTTAGCAGAATAAGTCTGCATGCCAAAAGTGTATTGAATGCAATCAGTTTGTTTGTCCTTCTCCACTTTAAACCCATCTGGAAGAACCCCAAACACAGCTGTTAATGGGTTAGGAGGGATTGTGAGACCAGGGCTGTCTGAAAGGTAATTAAAAATTTTGGTCCAGAATGATGTTAATTTGGTGCAGGCCCAGAACATGTGACCCAGTGAGGCTGGGACTTGATTGCAGCGTTCGCAGGTTGGATCTTGCCCTGGAAACATTTTGGAGAGTTTTAGATGAGACAGATGTGCTCGATATATCATTTTGAGTTGAATAAATGTATGCTTTGCGCATATGGAGCTCGAGTAAATTCTCTGCATTGCTACTTTCCACTCCTTTTCTGATATATTAATTGAGAGATCTTTTTCCCAGTGTCCTCTTGGATCTTTGAAAGGGAGGGACTGTAAAATGATTTTGTATATTGCAAAGATGGTGCCTGAGTCCTTGAAATTGAGCAATATTTTTTCCAGCATGGATGAGGATGCAAGATGAGGAAAATCGGGAAGGTTCTGTTTAACAAACTTCCTAATTTGAAGATAGTGAAGGAAATGTGTAGCTGAGATGTTAAATTTGTAATGTAATTGTTCATAGGATCCAAAGACGTTGTCTATATAAAGATCTCTAAGTAAATTAATCCCAAATTTTTGCAGATATTAAAAACTGCATATGTTTGCAAAGGTTGAAAGAGGTGGTTCTCTTGCAGAGGTGCCACAGATAAAAGCTTCTCCATCTTAAAATTCTTTCTACATTGGCTCCATATTCTGAGTGAGTGAAGCACAATTGGGTTATTAGTATATTGCCGATAACTTGTATTTATTGGGGCACAGAGCAGGGAATATAAAGAAGTACTGCAGGATTTTATTTCTATTGCGGACCAAGCCTGTGTTTGTTGTTCTATTTGTGTCCAGGTTTTTATAGCTTGTATGTTTGCTGTCCAGTAATAAAACTGGAAGTTAGGCAGAGCCATGCCACCTTCTATCTTTTTGTCTTTGTAGGGTCGCTCTTTGGATATGTGGATGTTTTGAATTCCAAATAAATGAGGTTATTGTTGAATCTAATTGCTTAAAAAATGATTTATTGATGTATATTGGGATGTTTTGAAATAAAAAAGGAGCTTAGGAAGAATATTCATCTTAACAGTGTTAATTCTTCCAGCTAGAGTAAGATGAAGGGTTGACCATCTACGCAAGTCTTGCTTAATTTTTTCCATGCAGATTTCCTATGTAATATTCTAATATAAATTACTTTTTTTTCCCTAATAAATCTCTGGTAAAATATCAGAAATCTACACCTCAACATCAGTCTATTTTGAAAGTGTCTGGTAAGTACCAAACTAAATCTTTCTATGTATGAATAATTCCTAGAATTGTACAATTTAATATATAGAACAGTTTATATGATCATGCAATGTACTGTTAAATGTGCTGTTTTTGTTAAACATGGTATTCAATTTTTTTCTTTGTAATATTGCCATGGATTTTAACATTATATTTTGGGCCTGTGATTATATTTTTGGATTTTAGTGATTTTTAAAATGACCTTATTTTTTATTTATATATCTCATTCTAAAGTTTCCTGTTTTGATGCATTTATTTGATAGATAGAAAATGTATTAATCCCAAAGGAAATTGCAGGGTTACAGCATCAGACATAAAAAGACACAGATATGCATGTAATTATCTATAAGTACGAGGGGCATTCAAATATAAACAGGAATTTATGAGCTACACTTTATTTATTGAATACAATGAAACGACATACTATTTTTCTATATCGTCTCCTACCACTGCAATACACTTGTCCTAGCACTCAGGAAGCTTCTTAATCCCAGAAGTCTTTTGACTGCTTGTTGACCAGTTCTTCACAGCATCAATAACCTCCTCATTCAACTTGAATTTCTTTTCTCCTAAAAATTTCTTAAGTGGACCGAAGAGATGATGTCCCTCTCTGAATGATTTACACCAATCATACACTCTAGACTGAGAGAAACACTCAGCTCTAAACTGATTTTTTTAAGTCTTGAATAAACGTGAGATGGAATGACTCCTTCATTTGTCAAGCATTTAATAATAATTTGCTGCGCAACACTACTGTGTACCTCCTGCTCAGTTTATTTAGTCTTTTGGCTTCCTAAGCACTCCTATAGTATTTCCTCAGCACACTACTGCATAGAAAATTAAAATGGTCATTACAGACTGGTACCTACATACATCAAATGACCTCAACCTCCTCAGGAGAAAGAGTTGACTGATTGCAACTAAGTTTTGATTCATATTTAAATTGCATTTGGCCACTATTTCTACTAAATTCAGCTTAATTGTAAACTTTTTAGTTGACTGCAAATGGGCTGATTATTCTGCTCTTTATTGAAAATTTTGTGTGCTTACTTTTTGTTCAGAGAAAAGGATGAAGCCCTTACTGCCACGTGCAGGTTCCTATCTAATACCCATTCAGCCTCTGCTTGTACCTCCTCTCCTGATGTCACCTACCACACAGCTTTCTCTGCAGACTAATCAGAATGCTGTCTGTGGACTGGGAAAGACTAACAAAAAGGTTCGCATTGCTCCCAAGGTAAATAAATGTTTGTTTATTTATACTACTGTTCCCAAGGAGTGATTATTAACAGAGCATCACTGGATTTATCTTATAGAAACATGCTTACTTAGTTTGTTTGAACTACTGAAATATTCAATGATTAAACAAGGCTTACTATAGTACTGTCTTTGACTTTTGCCCATTATATTGCCTATACTACACTGTATAAGAATATTAAAAGAATTTTGACAAAAATGGGCCATTCAGTACAATAAATCTCTCCTAATGTTTCTAAAATAACATTCAGTTGAGTTTTGAACTTGATTATCACTACACACAATTTGGTGTTTTATTCTATGTGTCTGTGGTTCATTTGTGAAGAAAATCTTTCTAACATTTGTGTGAAATCATTCCTTCACAAATTTCCATCTGTGTCCCCATGTTCTTGTTGAGGAACTTAGATTAAAATATTAGCTGTGATCCACTGTATTTATTTCCTTTTATAAATGTTAAAACCTCAATCATATCACCACTTAATCTCAATTTGTCTATATTAAAAAAGTTCAACTCCTTCAATCTTTCTTCATAGCTCATACCTTGCAGTCTTGGAAATCATCTAATCACTCTTCACTGCACTTTCTCTACTGCTGCTATGTCTTTTTTTTTTTAATATGGAGACAAAAATGGCACACAGTACTATACTGATGAGGACTCGCTTTCCCTTGGGCTATACTATACACATTTGCTAACTGTATATTTCAAAATCTTATTAGCCAACTTTATGGCTCCTGCCACTAGCTGTATTTTCAGTTTCAGATTTCCCGTTGTCTATTCAAATTTAACATTTTTACTTCTTCCCTACATGTAATACCTTAAATTGATTTATATTAAATTTAATTTGCCTAAACTCTACTCTCGCATCCACTACAATAATTTGATTTTATCTAGATTATCTGCCCTTCCACCTAATTTGGCATCCTCTACAATCTTAACTGGCTTAGTTTTTTTTATATTCTTACTAAAATCATTAATGTATATTAAAGAGCAGCAGCCCTAGCACAAATCTCTGATGGATACCACTTTTAACATCTCCTAATTCTGAAAATGTTTCACACCATAAGTTTTATTCCTGGTGTTTAAGCTAATTTGCCCCCACCTATACACATGCCTTGAATTTCCACTTCTATTAGTGTCATGTCTAATCTTATCAAAAGCTTTAAGAACTTTTAGATACTGTAAATAATGTCATACGTGCTTCTCTGGTTGTATGCTTTATTTGCTTACTCATAGAATTCCAGCATATTAGTGAAAGACAGTCTCCCCTCATCTGGGCCCATTCTCACTGTTTACCAATATATATTTTCTTTCTTTGTACAGAGTTATGCACAATTGTCTCAGTCCATGGAGTGAGCAATCAATTACACAATTCATTGTCTTTTATACTTTTCTATTATCATTACCTCATCTAATAAATCATGTCATCTGACTCCTAATATGCAGAACTTTATTACCTTTATCCAATCAAATGAGTAACAAGTAATTTCTCACTCATGTCGATTCTCCCATTATTCTGAACACCGCTTCCTTAGGATCATTCTATTGATGTTATCACTGCTTTATAAGGGGGTGTTTGGTCTTTCCCATCAGTTTATCTTCTCTTTCTAAGGGGTTGTTTATTACTCATTTACCTCATTCTAACTTTGGAAAACCAAGTTGGTGGTTCCTCTAAGATGAGACAGACCTCACGTGTTTAAGCTTTAAGCTACATTTAGTTAACCCTTGAGGTACCTTCAGTCCTTTTTCTTATGTTTATTAATTCATTCTATTATGTTTCTCTCTCTCTCTCTCTCTCTCTCTCTCTCTCTCTCTTCATATAGATATATAGAAATACATATTAACTAAAAATTCCATATAGTGGCTGAAACAGAAAAAACATTGTTTAAACGTGTTAAAAGAAAATAAATATTACACTGGTTTGTTTATTGCCTGCATGAATGCAGGATAATGAGTCATAGCATTATCTGTAAACTGAATTCCTGATTATAAAAAAGTGTGGTATCACACTGAATATAGAGATTAAATTATTAAATATGAGCATATATTGCTGTTCGGGAAAGTTGTTTTCAGTCTGGGTAGTAAGGGATTTATATCATTTTCAAAAGATACCATCACTTTAAAGCAGCCATCTTACTTTGTTCACATGCAACAATGCCTGTTTCTTCAAATCTATAGTCATTTTGTGAATAGTTTGAGGTTTCATAATTATCTTTTTCATATTTTTAGGTAACAGCAATACCATCCCAAAATCCAAAGGAAATTAAAAAAGATAATCTGCCTGCAACACTTAAAACACAGCCATCTTTGGCAAATTCTTCTTCATTATCTATAGACAAAACAAAGAGCAGTTCACGCAGGAAACAGCGGCTTGTCCTTCCAATTGCAGAAGAGCCTGTCATTCTTTTTCCTGAGTCCAGCATGTTCGACTCTGGAGTTTCATCAGATTTGTCTACTTTGCAAGACACACAACTGGAAAGTCCTATTAAGAAGTGCACTTTCAAAACACCTATTAAGGGTAGTCATCCTGACTCATCTACACCCAGTAAGTTTTCTGAAGAAGATCAAGCGCTTTCTCACCATCAGCAAGCACCCTGGAAAATTACCCCACTTAAAAATGATGATGAAAATCTTTTTGAGTTCAGTCCTATTCGCACTGAACAGTTTGTGACCCTCCCAGAGGATACCACTGGCTTCAGCTTTAGCAGCACTCCATTTAAGGATGTGCCCTTCTTTGACTCTCCTACAAACCTGCTCAACAGCCCTGTTATGGATTCCCTGGACCTTCCTTCTGGTTGTCTGGCAGAATCTTCTAAGCCCAGGCGTTGTTCACGTGCACTTCAGATAGGAACCCCTGGCAAAAATCGGTCAGTGACTGAAGGGTTGGTTTTGGACACTATGAATGACAGCCTCAGCAAGGTTTTGGTAGATGTCAGTTTCACTTGGCTAGAGGATGAAGAATCGGGAATGGGCAATATCAGTTGGTCTCAGCTAATCCCAGAATTAACGTGAATTACATCTTTAGTCCAATGGAAGTCGCATTGTAGCAAGCTTGTTGAATATTTAGGAGACATAACTGTTCTATGGTTTATTTGGAAATGTAACTGAAATGTTTGTCTAAAAGATCAGTTTTCTAAAAATACACTTTTGCTGTGTGAGTGTGTATGTTATTTTATTGTAAACAAATGTCCAAGTCACTTTGCAATGTTCTAAATAATCACTTTCATTGGCAGTGTTAAAGAAAAAATAAGCTTCTGTTATTGGATAGGATAATTAGAAAGTGTTCTTGTATAACAAGATTAAAAAATAAGCATGTTGTAGTTAGCATGGGGGGTCATAAATGACCCCATGCTTACTAGTGTAAATACCTTTGCTTGGTATTGAAGTTCTGTTTTTTCTTTAAAATTGGCTTGTGAATTTCTCTTTTTTATTTTATTAGCTTACTACAAATACATACAAGCATTCATAACATTCCCCAGACATTCAAATATTATGCCTCAATTCTTGCAATGCACCTAACTCATATTGTTTAACTTACAATTGTAAATATTTTATTTTAATAATTTTCACTTTGCACCTTTTTGTATAGTTTGATTAATAAAAATAAAATTCTACTTAACATAATTTTGTAATGTTATTGTCTTGTTGTAGTACACTACTGTGCTAGGCTAGAAAGATCTGCTTTAAACTGTTTTCATCTTGTATATATTGTATGTCTTTGAAATTTTAGATAAGTGCTGTAGTAATACACACATTTTTTTGCATTGCTTTTATAACATTTTTTACATTTATTGTTGTAATAGTACTTTTTAGAGGGTACTTTATATATACTGTTTATTTTTATTATTCTACTTAACTACTTTACCAGCATCAGTTTATTTGTACCATATATGTATATATATAAGATATGTTAAAATTATTAAAGTGTTAAACATTGCCCTGTTTGTGTGCTGCTATTGTAGACTCTGTATTTTATGGTGTGTTTGTTATGGTGGAACAAACGTGTTTTGTAGGTGGTATTCGTTACAATGGGATAGGTGGGAACATCCCAGTCGGAAGCATCCAGTGAATGCCCTTTAAAGTAATAGATCCCAGTAGGACAATTTAAAGATATTTTTGTTACCATATTAGCCAGGCAGTGATGTAACACTAATCTCCCACTTCGCTCAAATACTGTCTATAAAATGAAAAAATATTAACCACATCCCAGTTAGAGTATTTAGTTTGCTTTTTATTTCTAATTACAAAAAATAAAGCTGTTGTTTAGTTGTATTTTTGTGGGAATTTAACAACAATCAAACAGTTATCTTTATTTTGTCCTGAAATGCTGACCAGAAATTCATGTGAATACAATAAAGTGGGAAGGTGAGTTTAAAAAGTGGTAATTCTAAAAACTCTTATAGCACCTCATCATATCTGTAGCCAAATAATTTAGGCTCAATGTGCATCTTAGAGATATGTATGGTAAACATAAAGTGTCATGGGAATGTTTTAAAATTTGTGCAGTCTCTCTTATTTTATTGCAGGATGGAACAAGAAATTTTGTGTTCTGTATGTTGTGTGGAAAGATGATTTGTAAAGTTTGCATATGTGTGTCTATATTACTGTATATATGTGCAGTACCATCAATTTATTACATATTACCTATTTGTTTGATGCTTGCTTTTTGTGAGAGAATAATTAGAGGTAACAATAGCTAAGTATGTTGGTTGGCAGTGTGCATTGAAAAATATAAGAATTGGGTCTGGAAAACTACTGAGATGGTCAAATAAACAAAGTATGTACCAGAATGAAAGGTTGATATAATACACTAAAATGTACTGAAAGATGACTAAGAAATCGGCAGATGTCATGTAGACAACTAAAATGAACTGTTGCTGCATAAAGAGAAATTTCAAGGGTGGTGGCTCAACCCAAATGGTATAAGAAGAATAAGATTATAATAAAATAGACTTTTATTTTCTGAGTTATTTTAGTGTAAACCAACAAACCAATCGGAGTAAAATGTATGCATTGATTGACATTGCATGTAAATTCAATAGTTTATAAAATCTCTACCCTTTGTTTTTCCAACCATTCTGAATATGCTGTGAAAGAGTTCTCCCTGATCAGTACTTACTGAAGAGTAATAAATGGCGCAATGAACGGCTTTTCTCCTGCCTGATTACTAACGCAAAAAGGTTTAATCAGATTTGTCCTGTTAGAGGATATGTTTCTTTCTTTAATTAAGTTGTTTGTTTCCTATCACAGTTCTTGAAAACCATATCTACAAATCATCCATAGTCACGTCTTGCTACACCTACTGTCTACTGCTTTTTCTCACCACTTTTAGTCTGAACATGTGCAGAGTAGAGATGCTGAGTATACAGTATTGGGAGAAATGATAAGGATAGAGCTGCCAGGGAAGAGGAAAAGAGGAAGGCCTAAGCGAAGGTTTATGGATGTGATTAGAGAGGACATGCAGGTGATGGGTGTAACAGAACAAGATGCAGAGGACAGAAAGATATGGAAGATGATCCACTGTGGCAACTACCTAACGGGAGCAGCCAAAAGAAGAAGAATTCTGGTATAAAAAGCATGATCTTGAAAATTTATTGTGCATTTTTCTGTCAGTCATCAGTCACAAATCCTCATTGTAATAATCTGCCATGATACAACATTGTAAAAATGTGAAATTTTACTTCTTTTTACAGAATAATTGTCAACAATTTGCTCTGGGTTGCCTCACATTTCTTCATTTTCTTTGTTATCTGCAAAACACCATAGTTATTGTCTGCTGCCCTGATTTTTTTCTGAAAAAAAAATACTATACTTATTTCATTTGGAAGCAACAATGTGTTTAACATTCAAATGTGTTTACACATCTCAAGGACGTTTACTTCATGTCTTTGTAAAAAATGCTATTGACATTGCAGTCCGCATTTACTGTAAATGACTCCCAGATTTCACTGACCATAAAATTGGTTGTCATTATTTATTTTTATTGTATTTGCATTTATTGTTATCTGTCACATAATGTATTATTTTTTTCTAGTAAACAGGTCTGGTTTGCACAGAAACGTCTAATTTTCTTTCTGTTGTGCTACAGTCTATGATGTAGACTGAGTTTTAATTAACAGAATTACAAAAAACATTTGTTTTTTCAGGATCATTAAACCCTTTTTTTTGGTTAAAAATCGATTTTACTATTAAATGTTGAGGTCCACCACTGTTTCTGAGCTGTGATGAAGTATTATAAATTTGCTACTCTATCCAAATTGTGTTCTATAGACCCAAAACAAATGATTTGATTTTACATTCACTAACAGATTTTTTTATAAGCATTTTAAACAAAAACTTTTGCTCTTTTTATATAGACCAATTCAGGGTCACAGTGAGCTAGAAATAACCCTGGCCGCAGTGAGTAGAAGGCCATCACCGTGGCCAGTCTCACACAGTCAGTGGGGCCAATTTAGGATCACCAGTTTATCTAATATGCAAATATTTGGGGGTTTGGGAAAAAAATGCAAGATAATTTTTTGAAATTTAATTAGGCATTAGCTTTTCACTTTTTTCGTTTAAATCCAGCTTTTAACTTTCAAATGGTGATCTTATGACATGACTGTTCCTTCAAGTGTTTTTTGGTATTAAACCGTTTGCTCTTTAATTTGTGACTTTTCCTTTATGCACATAGCTGACATAATGACAAACCTACCTTGTCTTCTGAAAATGCGTTTAGTGTTTGCATATTTTTGATCCTGTATTTGTTTTAACTTCAGAAGTAATACATAGTTATCATCATGACTGGTTTAAAGGTCATTTTCTGGGTTTACTCAGGGTAGCTGGCTGCCCCAACTCTCCTTGGTTGTGGGTATCCTTTGCAGTGAGACTCACTCTTTTCACACCACCTCCAATTTGGTTTTTTTTCCCCCCAGAGTCCCTCTGGGCTTTTGTCACCCCACCTCTATCTTTGTGCACTTGTTCAACCAGTAGTCCTCTACCTTTTATTCCATATGTCCAAACTATCTTATTCTGTTTCTCCCCAGCACAACACCTTCCAAATTCACACCAAGTATTTCTCTTAATCCTTTGATGGGAAGTTAAATAATGTCACTGTCCCTTTTGTGTATTGTAAAAGTCTGCTAAAGGAGCATGGCATCAGGAAGGGCACCTGCCCTTAAAAATCTCTGCCCCAATATCCCCTTCATGAATTACAAACCGTAAATGTTAAATACATCTGTACTGTGATGGTTTTGCTTTATTAACTGAGCAAAACCAGTATATCAGGGGTATATTAGTAGTACAATTTTGTAAAAATTAATATAATGTTAATTTTAATTAAGTATACTTGTAATGCCATTTCTGCATATCTGTTTGGTTTCATCATTTTTCAAACTCAGTTTTATCAAACTATTTTTTATCAGGATTGGTATCTACAGCAAAACAGTAATTATAACATGCATTTTTAGGTGCATTCACTTGTATTTTGAAGAGCACCTACTGTGATCACCATGTCTGTTTGTCTGTCTGCCTGTCTGCATTCAACAACTTGAGCTCTCAGTGGACTGGTTTTGTTGAAAGTTGCCATGCTTATTCTTCAAGGTAATTTGGTGCAGAAAGTTCAGTTTTTGTTCAGATATATCAAATATTTTAGGCCATAAAATGTTTTGAAATTTGAAATCCTCCCATTGAAAAACAGGCGAATGTGCACAATCGTCTATCTTAAGACAGAGAAAAACTTGGTAATTATGGATTTGTTTACTGTCACTTAATGTAGACATGAATGGTCTAAAGCAGCCAGTACTTTTACCTTGGGATTTCAATAGATTTTAACTCCATTGGTTACATCTTTCCTATAATGTTTTCAGTTTTTGGAAAATATTATGTTTTTAGAAATTGTATTACAATTATTCATAGTATAACATCTAACAATAGTACTTCAACTGATACCACTTTTATATCACTTGAATTGGATTTGGCTGTCTGTGAAAGCTATTGATCTACTAAAAGTGTAATTGGATTTTAAATACATAATATTGTGAAGTAGTTGTAAAAAAAATATTATCTGTGTACATTTTGAATACAGCTCACTGTTACAAAAATATTTAATAAACAAAATAACTGAAATTTAAAGTAACCAAAAAGTGAAAATGCTCCAACTTTCATATCAGTTAACTAAGCCACCTGAATATGACAAGTACATTTTCAACTTATTTTTTGCACTACCTTTGGTCCTGTAATCATGTGTAATATGAGAGAATGATCTTCAAATTCTCCCATTTTGAGTTTTTTGCTCAACCCATATTTGTATAAAAGTTCATTTGTTTGTTCAGTCATCCACTTTTTAAATCTCATTGACAGCCACGGGGGCTAAAGCCTTTCCTGGCAGTAACGTCAGCAAGTCAACACAGAGCACACATACAGGACAGACTCCAGCACACACCCACATTGCTCACGCAAGATCAGTTTGCAGTCATCAGTTAGCTTATGACCTCTTTAGGATGAGGGGTTAAACCCACACAGATAAAGTGAGAATGTTCAAGCTCCACACATGCAGACAGTTTTCCCTTTCCAGGATTCAAATTCAGGACTCTGAAGCAGTAAGGCAATGGCACAAACCTCTTCACCACCCTGTGCTTCTCAATTGTATTGTTCCTGCATGGAAATACAGTGGGTATACAAAAGAATAATCTCTTTCAAATATTCCTTTTTTTTTTTTTGCTTTACAGCCTTAAATGAAAACACACACAAAAAATATTTCTTCCCAGATTTACTTACTCAATGCAACCTATAACATCCAAACGAAAGATATTACAGCTACAGTTCAGAAAAATTATAAAAAAACCAAAAACAAGACATAACTGAGATGAATAAAGAATCACCCCCCAATGTCAATGTCATTTTGTTGACCCACCTTTTGCTTTAATGACAGCCTTGAGTCTGTTGGGATACTTCTCTATCAGCTTTGCACATCTAGATTGAGCAATATTTGCCCACTCTTTTTTACAGAACTGTTCAAGTTCGGTCAAATTGAATGGTACGCGTTGGTGGACTGCTATCTTCAAATCTTTCCACAGATTTTCAATGGCATTTAGATCTGGGCTCTGACTGGGCCACATGAGGACATTCACTTTTTTCTCCTTCAGCCATTGTGTGGTCAATTTTGCTGTGTGCTTCTGGTCATTGTCGTTTTGAAAGGTGAACATTCTGCCCATCTTTAATTTTATGGCTGAGGGTAGCAGGTTTTCCTCAAGAATTTGACGGTATTTTGCCCCATCCATTTTTCCTTCTACCCTAACGATAGCCCCAGGCCCTGCGGCAGAGGAACACCCCCACAACAGGATGCTGCCACCGCCATGCTTTACTGTAGGTATGGTGTGTTGTGGATGGTGAGCTGTTACCGTTTGGTATTGAGGCCAAATAGTTCGATTTTTGTCTCATCTGACTATAAGACCTTATTCCACTTGGCGTCAGAATCTTCAAGGTGCATTCTGGCAAAGCTCAAATGAGCCTTAGCGTGGCCTTTCTTGAGAAGTGGCTTTTTCCTTGCGACCCTAACAAATAAGCCACAATTGTGGAGCGCTTGTAAAATTGTTGTCACATGCACACAATGACCACTCTTTGCCATAAATTCATGTAACTCCTTCAAAGTGGCCATTGGCCTCTTGCTAGCCTCTCTTACCAGTTTCCTCCTTGCTCTTCCATCCAGTTTGGAGGGAGGATCCTAGTAGTACCAAACACTTGCCACTTCTTTAGTATGGACTTTACTGTGCTCCTTGGGATTGATGAAGCCTTTGAGATTTTTTTTGTATCCATCTCCTGCCTTATGTCTGTTCACAACTCTATCCCTGAGATCTTTTGAAAGTGGCTTGCCACCCATAGTCAGTTGTTTGCTGTCAGTTGCACTACCAAGCAAGGGAATGAATGATCCAGGAACAGCTGTTATTATCCTTCACTAATCACACTGATTACAATTGATCACAGGTGGAAGCCAGTAACCATGGTCTGCAATGGAAATGGTGGTTACTTACACCTGATTGAGTTTAGGAGGGGGGTGATCCTTTATTAATCTCAGTATTTCTGTTTTTTATTTTTTTAAATAATTGAACTGTATCTGTGATATCTTTCACTTGGATGTTATAGATTGCATTGAGTAAGTAAAGCTGGAAAAAATATTGGTTTGTGTATTTTCAATTAAGGCTGTAAAGCAAAAAAAATGGGAATATTTTGAAGGGGGTGATTCTTTTCTATACCCACTGTATGTGTGTCTGGAGTGGCTTATTACTGTAAACAGGGAGTGTTGCTGACTTGTACTTGCTGCTGCTGGGCTATTCTCTTTTGCATACCACAACCCTGAATTTGATTGTGTTTGTATATATCATGGTTTAAAAATGTGTTCTTTTAATATTTGGGGTAAATGTGAGATACATCAGTGGTTTACGCCCTCTTTGTCTCCCCTTAGAGCTGTTTTCCACTTTCCAGAGATAGAAACTTATCTGAGAATAACTTCTCCACGCACTAAGTTAACCTCACATTTAACCTGCATGCACACACACAGTCGGACCCCTCAGTCTTGTTAATGATTGCATGTTTGTAATGAGTGCACCTCTCACAGTATCCAAGATGGAATAATTACAGACAAGAACATATATCCTCTTTTTCCAACTACTAGCTGAACTACCTGTCTAAGATGAGTTGAAATCTAAGTAATCAATGTAGACCTAAGCAACAGTGTTTGCAGTGCACCATGCAATGCATATGTCTCTGTTCGATGCCATTTGGGATAGGATTTTTAAAACAGGCATCGTTTTTTTGGAACAACAGAGACATAGCAACCGGATGAACACACAGACACACATTTATTAAGGTGGACTAGTTGTGTTGTGCTATGCGTCTAAGAGGTTTTGAAATATAAGTAATCAGCATTAACATTTGCACAAACCATCTATCAGACTGTACTTTGTAATGCATGTAGTAATAAAATGCATTACATTTGACATGCCAACTGATGGGACATCACAATCATCTGTAGAAATAAAATCTTTGTTACAAATGTTTGTGATGCACCATCTGTTAAAATGACAATTGCCACGCATATGTCTATGTTATATGCCTTTTGGTATAGGATTCGTAAAAGCATTTATTACTATAAATGTTTGTGGTGCACCATCTGTCTTAATGACAGAGACATAGCAATTGGACAGACACAAACACTTGTCCTTTTATTAAGGTGGGTGATCTTGTTAAACCTCATCAATAGAATTAAGCATCACAATTCTAACAAATTTTAACACTCATCAATAAGAACAGTTAAATGGTTAAAGTAATGCCCAAAAGGATATACAGAAGCCAAGAGGTGACAGATGTGCAAATGTAGGAGGTGGTATTAAACACTTCCTAACTATTTTCCACTTTGGATCTTGACTTGCAGCTTGCTGGGAGGCTGATGTCCTGGCTTTTTCTCTCTGACAAGCTGCAGCAACAGGTTACAGCAAATATGAGTCGTTTGCAACCCCTGAAGTACAGTATACTGAATTTTGTGAACTGCAATTCAACAGGTTACAAAGTATGTCAACACATAAATCAATAACCTGATTGGTTTGTTCACATGAAAAAAGTAAGCCCACCCTTTTAAAAGTAATGCCCTTTAGTGTTCCATTCTTCATCTGTTAGTACATTTCCATCAATGAATCTTCTCAGGATGCTGGTTGTTTACTTGGTTTGCTATAAAGTCCATCAGCATAACACACTTGTGTTCTCAGTTCAACCTTGAGGCCCCTTCATGTAGCAGGTCAGTCACTGCCTTTCTCTGTTGTAGTATCTTCAGGGTTCAAAATGTAACTTTATGCGATTCAGCAAAGCCAGCCAGCTATGTTTTTGCATGTCTTAATCACCTTGGTATTACATTTTGCATGTGGATTTCTAAAAATAATTTATTTACTTAGAAAAGATTTTAGACTCTGAAATGCAAAAATACTAACATATATAATTTCCACTGAGAAGATGTGGTGGGCATTTTATTATTTGATGACACATGATTTATGCAGACTATTTTTTTCTTTCCCTAATCTTGCTCTTCATTACAATTTTCAATAGCTTCAGAAATTGAAAACTCACAACATATTATGTGCATTTCACACAACCTTGGGATACAATCATATTATAAAACTGATTACAGTATACACAATGGGCAGAGATGAGGAGGATATTAAAACTGGATCTGTTTAGTGCTGCTATGCGCTAGTCTATCTGAATTTAATAGAACTTAACCTTTGAAAATCTTTTTTTTTTCTTTCTGTAATTCAATGTATTTCATGTCTGTTCCCAAGTGACTTTACAGGACCATGATAGGCCTAGACCTTTTCGCTCACTCAGATCCTTATCTGCAGCTTTACTTTCTGTTCCATAAATCAAAACTCTGTTCTATGGGAGCTCGAGCGTCTCTCATAGTGCCCCTCAACTCTGGAATTCTCTTCCTTTTCACGACTGTCTGCTGGACTGAATAACACAATTTTAAACTTCCCTCTGAACATATCCTTTCAAATTGGCATAGCAATGATTATACTACACTGTTACAGCCAACTATCTTTTATGTTTGTTGCTACTTCTGTACCCTTATTGGTATTTCATTTTATGGATCTATTTGCTTTTATCTTTATTACTGTTGTTTAATTCTTTGTCAGGTGACCTTGAGTGCTAAAAAAGGTGCCTAATAAATAAAATGTACTATTATTATTATTGTTATTAATTATATTCTGTCATTACTAGTGGCAACACTCAAACAAGCAAAACCAAATGTGCACATGCTCCTTTCCATTTCAAGTCATACTTGTTCTCAGGTGGAGCAGTCTTACTAAATGGTGCTATCTTGAATCCAAAGTACGACTGGCTGTATCTTTGCTTCCTATTGATGTCACAAACCTTATAAGCAGTCAGGACAGTGGAATTTTAACATGGTACAAGGCAGTGTAGAGAAATTAGAGCCTACAGGAGTATATAAAACTTAAATGTCTGTCTTACTTGTCAGAAAACAACATCAGATGAAAATATTTGGAGTTGTACTCCCCCATGCAGTGATAATGCAAACTGAGATCTTTAAGCACAGAGCTGCTGTATGATTTACAGGACTGACAAAAACAATGTCAAATAAATTTCAGGTCCCCTTAGGCATTCAAAATGTGGATAATTAAACCTGATTAATTATTAAATAAACATTGAAAATATCCCACAAATCATCCTGTGCCTATGTGATATCAAAGCAAGGTATTACAACCAAGATCAGAATATTAACTGGTGCAAATATTATTCCATCTGCCCGCAGAATGAAGTTAACTTTTTCACACAATAAAACCACAGAGGTGAGTGTTATAGTATGGCAACTAGCAGTTGCATGCCAAAGTACAAGGAACTGAGAGACTTTTTATTGCCTTCACCAGTCTATGAAGAAATCTTCAGTACAAAAGTGGACATTAAATACTGTACAGTATTCAGAATGCAGATACAGGTTTGATCTTCTATGTGCAATTAAACTGGCTTTTTTGGTATAGTAAAGTTTTAGTACAAACTGGAGATTAAAAGGCTTCACTGAAAAATATTATGCAGTGTATAGGGTGGTCCAGATCTAATTATGCAATTTTCATTACACTATAACTTATTAAGTTTATTACCTGAAAAATCCCCAACCATCGAGAAGTATGCAAGCTGACGACATGAAGAATCGTTTTCGTGCCGAACTAGAATCGTCCCAGCATAAATCAAAGTCATCCAAACGATCTGGATCTGCATAATTAGATCTGGACCGTAGAAAAGCAGTGAATAGCAAAATATAAGAAACGTTGGATCTGGCCATTAGTGGTCAGACGTTTCATTCATTCATTAATTGATTTACCTTAAAAACTAAAAATAAATAAGAAAAAATAAGATAAAAAGAAAAACAGAAACATACCAGCTTGTTTAATGGTTTAGTGTCTCATAATAATATCATCAAATGTATAAAAATATTTCAAATGCATCAACACATTTAGCTTCAATATATCACAAAGATAAATGGATTGCTTACAGTTTTTCTTCAAATAACAGCATTTCTGTTAAGTATGAACATTTTTTATGTTCTTTCCTCACATATAGAGTACTTATTCATTGTCACACTTAAAATTATAAGCACACTGTAATAATGTATACATACTGGTTCAAGATGGCACCTAAATTAGTGCTGTTGCCTCACAAACTAAGGACTCTCATGTTTTCCTTGCTTCCTGCACATTTTTTTTGATTTTCTTTTACATTCTAAACACACACAGATTAGGCTGTAAAGTAAATCCAATATCGGTCAAGTATGAGAGTGTGGGAAAATATACCCTTTGATGGACTGGCATCCTCTTCTCGATTGGCTCCTACTTTGAGTGTGAGGCTGCCTGGATAAGCTAAGACTCCATTTAATCCTGTATTGGAATAAGCAGGCCCAGGAATTTACATGAATGAACATAACAGCATTGTTAAATTATTCATTGCAAATGATCTACATACAGTTAATTACACTTGTTTTGTTCAAACCACTATGGAACTCTTGAAAATTTTGGTGTGAAATGATTAAAAATTACGCACTTAAAAAGGTAATGCAGAATTCCAAGCTGATTAAAATTTGTCATCTAACTGCCAGTATTAAGTGTTATCTATACCCAGATTTTATAAGGTTAGAAATATGAATCATTTTCCATTATCTTCATTAGTAATGTGTCAATTCATTCACTTCGTCACTACCCTGAGGCTCTGGCCTTTCTGCAAATTTTAAGGCAGTTAATTCTCTCCTTTCTGCCTCTACATTTCTGACAGAGGTTGTCTCCCAGTTTTTTTGTGGATCTGTATCAAACTGAGATGGACTAGCAACATGTTCTTCTTCAGTATTTCCACAGACAGCTGAAAAAGCTTCCTGGGACAAAATATGCAAGAATCTTTGCTCCAATGCAAGGGAAAGCTGGGCCTTTGATAGCCACCTAGGAGTGTTTTTTGCTGGCCCTCTAACTATTTCTGTTTCTCTTGACGGGGCAAAAGTGATTCCAGTATCAACCCTTTTCTTTCTATCAAACATTGCCTCTATTCTTTTTCTTGCCAGCTTCGGAACAATCATTTGGAGATCCTGATCAACAAAGATTTCCTTCTTTTTCTGATTTTCTCTCCTCTTTCTGTCCTCCTCTTTCCTCTGTAGCCACTGACTATGTGTCAGTTTTTCCTTTTGAGGTTCTGTTTTGCTGTCATGGTTCAAGTTTGCATTGTTTTGAACTTCAGACCCAGGGAGTATTGATTTTATTACTGGTTCCTTCTGTGGAATTGATTTTTTTGAGGTACCAGGTTGCTTATTTTTGAATGTCTCGTCATTCTTGTCTGATCTCATATCGCGTTTGTCTTTGTTCCCTGACAGTGTCACTGAAAATTTAGATTTAGGGGTTGCTTTTCCATTTGAAGTCAGACTAACATCTATAGACTCTTTTTTCTGGGATGTCAATGAAACTATCTCATTAGCTCCAACAGCAGATTCACAAGGATTAACAGACGATAAGCTTCCCTGCTTCCTTTGGTTGCATTCTTTTCTTCTTCTCTGCTTCTGAGAAGAACCAAGGAACCTTGAATCTGCAGGATGTGTCATTTTCACTGTAGAAGCTGAAAGAACAGCAGGCTGGTCAGTGCATTGTTGGTCTTGGTCATTTTTATTATCTTGTTGAAAAAGACTTTTCTCTATGGGGGACGTGTTTTTTTTAAAAACACAGGCATCGGTAACATCTTCAGAACTTGGTTTTCCCTCAACTATCATCATGCTCCTTAAGGGTAGACAATCTTTCGCAGGTGTTTCTATTGCCTCTGCCAAAACAGCAGAATTAGTTATAGTAAGAGTGTTTCTATGACTTTGCAAAAGTAAGATGTTCTTATTTCCATCTATAGCCAGGTTGGGCGATTTTCCATTTTTTGCATTATGCCCTTTTTTATTATATGCAAAAACCTCTTGCCTCTTTCTATCCAACCAGACTTTCACTTGCTCCTCTGATATTTTCAGCCTCTCTTGCTTTTCTTCCACCTTCCTTTGTTTCTCTTCTTTCTCCTTCTTCTTTACTCTTCTTTTGGCAGTTCTCTGTTTTCTCATCTCTACATTCTTTTGCTTCAGCCACTCCTGAAGACTCTTATTCTGTGAATTTTCTAGCCTACAGTCTGTAGGAGCACATCGAGATGGGGTAGCCATTTTATTATTTCTTGGTTTCTCCTGACAATTCAGGTTGTGCTGTTTTGTCTTTTCATGCTGGTTTAAAAACTTCATGGAAACATTTTCAAGGGGTAAACTTGAATAACGAAGAATTCGCACTCCATAAGGCTTTGCCACCATGAGGACTACTTTTGTATCATTTCCATCTGTCAGTTCTAAGCCTTCACTTTTTTTTACTCCCAATGAATCAATTATTTTGACTTTAGAAACAGTTGTATTGCCTATCTGCGTTCTTCCATTTTTTACATAGCTGTAGGCATCATTTCTTGTGTTATTTTTGTAACTCCTGTGCACCTGAGATTCTCCATTTGTCTTCTTTTTATTGTCTTTTAATACAATTTTTCTTTCCAAGGGCAATCTTCTATTAGTTTCTGTGAAAACATCCTGCAAATTGACAGTAATTGTCATTTTATTTTTAGTATTTCCTGGAGTCTCTTGGTTTTCTCTCTTGTCTCTCTGGCTGTCAGAACCACTAACATGGCTGCCACTCTCAATTTCCTCTGTATATGGACTCTGAGATGCCTGAAACATTTTTTTCCCAAGATTTTCCTTTCTAGTCTTGTTTATGTAAAATTCCTGTATTCAGTAGGAATATATTCTAGTTAATCTAGGCTTTCCATTCCTCGTACAGTCATCTAAATGCAAAACAAACAAAAAGAGGATTAACAAAAATGATGGCAAACTCAAAATCGATTTGTTTAGTTGGCATCAAAGTATTTTTGCTCATACAACATTTTTTCCTTTATTTACTAGCGAAGTCAGCTACATGTTTATCTTGATAGTCATCTTCCTCATGCTATAATAGTCTGTTTCATACTAATATTACTATATTTTACAAACTTGAAAGCTAAAAAGGATGGTTTTGAAAGAAGGTGCATTAAGATTGCTTCATCAAGAAAAAGATGAAATCGGTTAACTAAGTGGTACAAGCTGACTTTTACAACTGGGATTTTAGTCAAAGAATAAAATAGTGCAGATGAAAATCAGAAACTAGCCCTTAGCAGCCATTCACAAATCATTCTACGCATGGAGCGCATTGACTCACAAGACCAATTAAGAAGTGACAGCTTTAAAGTATATGAAATGCACAATTAAAATGTTTTGCCTTTTAAATAATTGCTTTGTTTGTCAGCCTGTAAGTGACATATTGTATATTATTAAACAATGTACAGTTAAAACAAATAATAGCAGATCCCCATCATTTTTGAGTCCACTTATTAAAATCATATTCAGTGTCTGATAAAAGAATGTTACTGCTTTTATTTAATATTCAGAGACAAGTATTTACCTGCTCAATACTTTTTTATACATGTAAACTGGTACTATCAGCCTTCTGTATTTTAGCCAAGGCAAGAAGAATGGTATGATTTGGTACTCCATGGTAATATATGTTTATATTCACATAGAAAAAATCAAATATATGTTTAATATGTAAACTGTTATCATGTAAGGTAGACCAAAGCATTTTGGGGTAATGAATTTTACATATCAGTAATATTTACGAGTATAACCCAATGAGTAAGAAAGAGAAAGCAAGACGTGTAGTAAATGAAACAGTCTGCAGTTTTATTAATTCTTTTAAGTCAGCACAGTGGCTACAAGCAACTACTTAATCTCTGTTTTACAAACACGGAATCCAGTTATTATGAGTTTGACAGTAACCTTTATAGACTAAACATTAAAATGCAGAAAGCTTTTATTTTTTTTTGCACATTTTTTCAACCTGACATCTACATTCAAGTCACAAATATTCTTTTCCATTAGAACAAAAATATGACTTTGATCTGTGAAAATTAATATCTTAGCTTAGAAAAAATTAAGTAGTTTCCTTTCTTTATCACATCTACTGTTACTATTAGTATTTATAAAATTAACATTTTATTACAGAAAATGGCACAATATTGTCCACTTGAATAATGAAGTTACTTTTAATAAAAACACTGGTGAAAGGGGTTTCTGTTTTTGACATGGTATCAAATATATTTTATCTTGAAATTTCACTATAGAAAAATTCTTGTTTCGTGACATCCCTACTTTGAATTAATTTTTTTTTGCTTTAATTTAAACATAACTTAGCTTAATGAAGCATGCCCATAATATTTATTATACTCAGTGATTCATATAAAACTAAAAGTCCTGCAAATTCAACCAAAAAGAAGTGGGAAATCAAGGTACCTGTGTTGATGGGTAGAAACGGGCTCAAACACAGGAAGCAAAGGTTAACGGTAACAGGAACATTTTCAGAATTAGGTGATGTTGAAACTGGTGTTGGGAGGCATGGTGGCGCAGTGGTAGCGCTGCTGCCTCACAGTAAGGAGACCTGGGTTCGCTTCCTGGGTCTTCCCTGCGTGGAGTTTGCATGTTCTCCCTGTGTCTGTGTGGGTTTCCTTTGGGTGCTCCGATTTCCTCTCACAGTCCAAAGACCTGCAGGTTAGGTGCATTGGTGATCCTAAATTGTCCCTAGTGTGTGTGTGCCCTGTGGTGGGTGGGCACCCTGCCTGGGGATTTGTTCCTGTGTTGGCTGGGACTGGCTCCAGCAGACCCCTGTGTTAGGTAGGATATAGCGGGTTGGATAATGACTGACTGAAACTATTGTCCCTTAGGGATCAGTGCTGAGGTTGGTGCTGTTTTTAATATACACAAACAATCAAAAATAATATCAATAAACTAGTTAAACCTGGTGATGATGGCAAACTAGGTAAGAAGGGCAGAAAATGCATAATCCGCTAAATTGTTACAAAGGGACTTGGCCTGCATATTGAGCAGATTTGTTTAAGTAGAAAGTTAAATTTGAGTATGCAATGGCAGGTATGAAACTTGAAAGTAAACTTTATGATAAGGACTTAGAACTCACATCATCACTGTCAACATTAAGCCTTTGTTTAGAAGCAATTAAGTAACACAAAAATGTTTCTTGAGCAGTAAGCGCTTCAACAGCAATAATTGACTTGTTATGGAAGTTGGAATAAAATCAGGTGCAAACTTTGCAGACTCTGGTATTCAACAAAGTAAAATTCCTGTCGAATTACAAATCCACAAATTACATTTTTTAATGCTTCAGTGAGATAATTAAAAGTAACAGAAAGCCATTCAAATAAATCAGCTACAAATAAACAAATACAGTAATAGTTCTGCAGGTTAATAGCTCTTAATTTTAGTTTACAAAATACGCAAAATGAATAACTGATTTTTTTTTTTGCATTTAATCAAAATCAGACATTTAATGAAAATCAGAGTACAAATTACCATGTGAAAGGGTGATCTGGATTCTATTCAGTCAACATAAACTGGAAAGTCATCCACCAGAATAATAACAACTAACAAAGCAGCTGATTTAAACACAGTTTCTGACAGTGTATTCGTATGTTTCTAAGCAATAAGCTGGGCTAAGAACATAAGAATATAACACAAACGGAATAATACCTTACACTGCCTTACATTAATGGACCGTTTTGATAGCGCAACACACCTCAAATATTTAATCACGAACAAGTTATTGCAGACGTTGCAAAACAGGTGGAACCCACCCTTGCTACTCATTTGTTTTCATTTTTAAACGAGATTTTAACCTCTCCACTGGCCGACCTCGGTAGGTTCCACTCTCACTCCTCCACAACCTCTTGACTTTATTTTTGTCATCTTCTCCACACTCCATGACACAACTCATCGAGGCTTGATTATTAAAACCTTGGGCCTTATCCTTAATTTTTTTTCATCGTATAATTAATTTTACTTCATCTGTCCTTTTCGCAGATACACACTGGATTCCAGGCTGGAAGACTACACGGTCGGCACGCGAGTCCTTCCCGCCTGCCACTCTTCACGATCTCATCTACACGCAGACAGCACGCGGTCAGTACAGTGATGACTTCTGTCCCATTCACGCTCTTTACGCTGCCCAATTCGCTGATTTAATTTGCACCAGGCACTGACTTGCTTCCAATCAACACTATTAATTCGTCGGTGTAACATATGAGTACGGCGTAATGTGCTTTACCTGTCCAAATTTCATTTATCACAGCATCGCATTGGTTTAGTTGGCAGGACATAAGTCAGTGGGCATTCCCAGGAATGCTAATCTTTTGTTTCTTTATTATTTAAACGGTGAACTTCGCTAACAGATCTTTGTTGAAGAACTGCAGAAGAAATGAAGTAAATAACGTACTGTCAAGAAGGAGCGGCTTCCCGTCTGCATGTGCACTTGGGCGTCTGTTCTTTGTGTTGATGTATGCCTTTAGCTGCGACTTAGCAACCTGTGGGAAGATCACGTTTTTAAAGGCTCAGGTATGTATTTGAAATAAAAGACTGTGTGATGGTGCAATGATTAGCACCACTATCCGCACTTCCCACGGGGTTCTCTGGTTTCAAGCCCACATCTGAATAAAGCGTATCTTCGGTTAATTGAGGGCACGAAATTCGCACAGTAAATGCGCGGGAGTAAGTTAGAGTGCTGTGTGATGGGCCGAAGTTGAGTGTAGGGATAATACCTAAATATCTTTAGTGTAGTAGCCTAAACTAGCATTAGTATTTCAGTTTGATTCTTTTCATTTAATGACATTCAAACCACGGTGGCGCAGTGGTAGCGCTGCTGCCTCGCAGTAAGGAGAAGTGGGTTCGTTTCCCGAGTCCTCCCTGTGTGGAGTTTGCATGTTCTCCCCGTGGGTACAGAAACAAAGTTCATAACATGAATGTTTGCCTGAAAAATATGCAATAACCAGTGCAGGATTTACGTATAAGCTACACAAGCTATAGCTTAGGGCCCCCGCCTTCTTGGGGGCCCCCAAAACAAATTGTCCTAGTGAGCAATTGTCATATATACTACAGCATATCTGGACTTATAAAGGGCCCCATGTCTCAAATAGCTTAGGGCCTTATCAAGTCTAAATCCGGCCCTGGCAATAACTACTTGATACCGTAGAGTCAGTATGGGCCAGAATCCCTAAGAAGTGTCTCCAATAATTGCTGAACCAAAGCCTTAAAGAAGAAGGGCTGTTCCTATGTGGTGCTAGAAAGATGTACCTGACTAAGTATTCCCGAGTATTTATAAGCATCCTTCCACCAGATGACTTGTTCTCTGCAGTTTGTACAATATGTTAATTTTTAAAGTATGCTTCTTCAAGTTTTATTAGCCATAGTTTGTGATTGTTGATAAGCACTGGTATGCCAATTTTATGACAGTCAATGGTAAAATTGATATTGCAGAAATAAAAATACAATACATCATACAGATTTATGCAGAAGCATGAAATACAATAATTTCTAAATTCTACATTCCTTTGATATATTTCGCTTGCACTTTTGTTTGTAGTTTACAATGCCTAGCCTAAGTATAAGTAAATGAAACAAATAATATTGAAAAGGAAATATGAAAGCAAATGCTCTTCCTAAAATTAGTCTATTTACCTTAAATAAATGAGCACTAGCATTTCAATAGGCACTTCATTTATTCATATTGTTATTACAATTTTTGTGCCACTGTCCTTTATAATCAGTTCTGCCACATGATTTAATACAATGTGTCAAATAATTTTCTTCTGTTCTGAATATTTTTCGGAATATTTTTAAAATTGAATTGCTCTTGTATTAACTGGTGATTAAAAATCACTATGCTCCAAGTAATGCTTTGTATGCAAAGAAGATATGAGATTTAGTTGTGCAGCCTTTGCTGCTTAATAATCAAATACAGTACTCTGCAGCACAGTTTGTGATGTTAAATCATCATCATTTTTTCAATGCCATTTTGTTTTCTGCTCAGGGTCACTAGGCAGGCATATCTGGTTCAGAGTGTTTTTCTAAGCAGACTTGATCTTGCAGTTCTGATAAAGGTGTTGAGCGTTGGTAACCATTTTGTAGCATTCCTTTCCCTGTTTTTTTAATCTGGATAATCATCTTTCACTTTCAATTTAAGTAACAGTTTGCTAGTTTCAATTGTTTTATGTAGTAAAACATTTCATTCTTTTCTTTTTTGATAAAAATATTAATTTATATTTTCACATCAAACATCCATCTCTTGTAAACTGATAATACAAACATTTTAAATTGCCAGCAAATTTTAAGAAACATTTTTTCAGGGTTTCTTTAACATAAACATCAATTTTTGCTTTCTGCCCAATTAATTATTGATGCTAAAATTAACAAAGCATTCACTAGAAAACATTCCTGTTAAAAATTGTCTTCTTTATTCACTTAAAATTCACCAATTAAAGATACTGGCATTTTGATGGTTACATCAAAAAGGTGAAGATGTAACAAAAGCAGAATTAGTTGGCTGTCCTGCAAGAAACAAATGTAAAATAAAAGCAAAATTGTTGCTTTTCTTAATAAATTACTGAGAATAGCTGGCGGATAAAATGACACACTTGGAGGATCACAACATGATATTTGCCTTTTAGTTTTATCTTATTACAGTGAATTGTGTGGCTGCTGACATGAGGAGTATAAGTGTGCTGTACTCTAAATTTCTGTGCATCCTCATTACCTTTCTTTCCAACAAATAAACTTCAGAAAAGCATTGATTTTTGAAAATTGTCTTGATTTGTTTCCTTGTAAAAATGGCTTATGCAACCATTAAAATCATTTTCCTGATTATTCATTTATTTACTTCTAATTAGTAAATTAATTCGGTGAGCCATAAAATCAACAGCTATAGTTTTTGTATGATGATATCCATCCCTTGTCAAATCAAAATGTATATGTGAATAAAAATTGGGAGATTCACAAGGAAGTGTAAAATAATAACTTATTTTAAAATCTTAAAGTTTTCAGATAATACTCAGTATTCATTTATAAACTACTATGAAGCATTTTCCTTTAGGTTTTGCACAAATCAAGGGGGTGCTTTAAGGGTAGGGATAAATCTCTCTATTATAATTAAAAAATCCTGGGACGAGACGAGACTTTTTAGCCTGGGATGAGACGTGACTTTTTCAGAGAGACACTTTCACATGAGACACGTGAGACTTTGTGCCAAGAAATTTAACCACGCCCGGGGCCGGAAATAAAAGACAAAGAGTAGATGACAAAGTAAAATGTCGTAAAGGATTCAAAAACGTTGGCGTGATACACATGCAGAGCAAGTTAGAAATAATGAAAGTACTAAAATTCGAAAGTCTCAAAAAAATTATTGCATTAGTGCAAACAAACAGAAATTATTACTCAGTGAAATAACGGAACAGCGAAAAGAGATCAAATATATTGTTCGGATTTAAATTTTAAGTCGGAGACTTGTAGATTGTCTAATTCGTGTTGCCATCAGGGAAAAGTAGTGTTTTTTCCCAATGAAGCCGTATTTGTAAGAATCAAAAGATTTGCTGCTTGGTGAAAGTGAAATCCACATACGTGAGCGGCAGAGACGCGAAGTGGTGGGCATGTAGCGCAGGCTGGGAGGGTTGGCGAATGAAGCGAGCAGGGGGCAAAGCCCCCTAGTCTGCATTAAAAATAATTTTCATCTTTCTATTTTATAAGCCTGTATTTCCATATTGGAGCACAGGAAACCTAAGCTTTTTAAACTAAAGGGGCCATGTACGGGACACCAGTGAATTATTTGGCATGCTCACCCAGTCATTAATTCCTGAATTGAGAATCTCCAATCAACATAACTAGCTTGTATTTTGACATGATGCATGGGGCTAATATATATGAAGAGGATATGTACCAACATAAGGAGAAATTCCTTAAAGACAGTGGCTGGGCCATGAACTGACTCAAAATCTATAAAATAGTGTGTTATTGATGTTATGCCCTCATATAAGCTTCACAAATAAAAATAATTAAAGTTAAAATGAGCTGTTAAGTGAGTTGATCTTTAAATGGATCATGGATAATAGTTTGTTTGCACGAGAGAAACCAGATGGATTTTTCCATCCATCCATCCATTTTTCAAGCTGCTTATCTAGCTCAGGATCACAGTGAGGTGGTACGTATCCTGTCCTTTTTGCCCAAAGACCTCTCAGCTATGATTTCTGCCCCACCTCTTTTTTCAATGATTGGTTCTGGCAACTGACCCCCATTTTACCTACACCTTTGCTTGTATTTTAGGTGACACATATTTTGACCTTTGGTCTTGTGATCATCTTTCTATCCCATAGAATTAAAACGTTAATTTCCTGCAATACTTCTAACGCAAGGGTGCTATATTTCTCCAACTCTTTATTTAATTTGGATAAAAATATTCAGTTCATTGAATTGCTGCTATATATAGTAACTCAAGCTCCAGCTGGAAAAATTAGTTAATTATTTTAATGTTCAGTATAAAATAAAAAGATGTAGCCTAATAATTATAACAGTAGCTATGAGAAAAAAAAGATCAATGAATCACTAATGAATACATCTGAGGGTTCTTTTTTGATTTTCGCCTTGAGTATTTTGGGGAAGTATGTCTGTCTGAAGTTAATGAATATGTAGAAAAGTATAAGAACACTTGTATCAAACAAATGGTTAGTATTTCCATTAAAACAGAGTCCATTAAACCTATCTCTATAATATAACTAATTGTTCAAAATATTGAACTTGAAGAGATGTTTTTTAAGATGCATTCCATTTGCTTTCATTTTATTCTCGGTTTGCATGTCCTAACAAAAGTTGAATTGACAACACACTGAGTTGGGCAAAGCAGGCACAATACCAATTGCATGAGCCCTAAGACACACCTGTTGAATTCCTAAACTAGCCTATCAATTTAACATTTTCAGCCTGTTCTGGATGTGTCTCTGGGTTTTGTCCCAGTGAACTCTTCTTGGTACACCTGCAAAGGACACACCAACCAAATTGTCTCATTTGGATCTGAAGAAATGGAGAAGTGGTTTTACTCTAAACTCCTCCAGTTTTGTGAATACTTGACCTTATTGCAGACAATAAGCCCAGTAAATCCATGCTAGAATTTCATTACACATGCTTGTACCCAGGACATCAAGAGTTCATGACATACAGTAGGTGTGAAGGGATTGCATTTTGCAGGGATCACATGATCATAGAAAAGGGAATATTTTATGTTAAACCTAATGCTAGCCCAAAAAACACTCCAATTCACCTCAAAACACCTATCAAAAGACAAAATGCTCGGGCATTAGTGAAAAAAAATAACACGTAGCTTTTAATAGCTTGGAACATCCAACAGTTTCTAAGTTTTCTGTCTAGCTCTTTGGGTGAATCTAAGTTGCATGGTTCAGAAAAATGCCCAAAGGCTGGAAGGCTTGATGACTACAAGAAAGATGGCACTTAGATGTTAAACCATGAAAACAAGGATATGGTATCTACATCTTTATTATATCATATTTATTTATTTATTTAAATTTAAATATCATTAGCAACATTTGCCCGATAAATGATATAATTCCATATACCGTTAGGTCCCTTCTCACCACTGTTTCCCTTTGTACCCAGAAATATTCTGGCAAGTTGTGCTTAGATTTTATTTCTACTCTTGTTTTTTTTTTCTTCTTGGCTGTTTACATTTTCAAAGTAGCTTGTCTGCACTTCATATAAAAGGGCAAGTGTCTGAGTGTGTTTATCTGTGTGTCCATCATTCCAACAGATGGTGCGTCACAAACATTTGTAGTAATACAATTCATTACATTTGTCATTCCAACCGATAATACAATTGTTAACACTAATTTTATAAATCCCTAACCAAATATCACATAACAGAGATATATGCATTACATTTGACATTCCAACAGATGGTGTATCACAAGCATTTGTAGTAATACATTTTATCACTACAAATGTTTGTGATGAGCCATCTGCTGAAATGGCAAATGAAATGCATTTTATTACTACATGCATTACAAAATAACTTCCAATAGATGATGCCCTACAAACATTAACAGTGAGGTGTACTTTGATTATTTAGATTACACCCCATCTTAAATGAGTAGCACAGCTAGTTCCTAATATAAGCTAAAATACTTAATGATGTGTGTGCCTGTAAATACATGGTAATCAATAAGTAAAATATGGCATAACCAAATAAATAACATATTCTCTTTGTCCGTATTAGCATTTAAAGCATAAATTACAGTGGCATACAATTACTGGTTATATTTTGTGCACATTATAGGGTGTCACACATGTGCACATGGGAGGCAGCTAAAGGGCTTGAATAAAAGTAATACCATGCCAGACCAGGGGGAGGCGATGTGCATTGACCCTTTCTCTCACTTCTCTGCAGACCAGTTACGGGAAATTCTGCAGGGCCCTGATGACGTCACTTCCAGTTCCGGCCAAACAGATGACGTCACTTCCAGTTCCGGCCAAACAGATGACGTCACTTCCAGTTCCAGCCCCACAGATGACATCACTTCCAGTTCCGACTCCAATTGCGTCATTTCTTCTGGTCTGCCATAAAACTGCCATCTTTTCGACACCTAATCAGTTCTGTTTTGGACTTGACCCTGTACACATCAGTGAGCTTACCAATCCATTTGCAGCCAGGAATAATATATGGGTGGCTGCCCCAAAACTTTTTGTGACTTATTGTCTTGTCTTTGACAAGGGATATCTACTGACTGGACTCCTCTTACCACTACATTCCACTTCATTGTCCACAAAACTGTCAGCACCAATTTGATGGACATTTTCTCACTTACCTTGACCTTCACATGTGAACACAGAACAAATTTTGTGCTTGGGGTAACTGCTTGAGGTTAGTTTCTTCCCACATACCAAAAATGTGCAGGTTAGGTTGAATGGGAGTCCTAAATTGGTCTAGTATGAGTGACTGTGTATATATATATATACTAGCAAAATACCCCCGCTTTGCAGCGGAGAAGTAGTGTGTTAAAGAAGTTATGAAAAAGAAAACATTTTAAAAATAACGTAACATGATTGTCAATGTAATTGTTGTGTCACTGTTATGAGTGTTGCTGTCATCAAGGATTTGATTATCATTATTTCTTTCAATCAGGTTCGTATCTGGAGGACGTGTTGTGTTCAAGTTACATTCCATGTTTGTCAGCTGTTGTAAAGATAACAGGTTTCATTCATCGAAGTGCTCACTACTCAAATCTGTACTGTTTAACAAGCATTCCCGGTATTAACTTGTGGATTTGCCTGCGAATATTTAGCGGCAGCATGTCTATGAACTTGTGGAATTGCCTGCGAGTATTTAGCAACAGCATGTCTATTAACTTGTGGATTTTTCAGTGAGTATTTGGCGGCAGCGTCACAAAGTTGTTTCCGTCTAGCTGCATCAGAAAATGTACCACAACGTCTGACACGCCTCCTTTTTACTGTTTTCTCACAGCTTGGATTGCTGCTGTCATAATCGGTTTGAGTTTCATGGTTTGTTTCAACTACGTTAGTATTTGCAGGACTTGTTGTGTTGAAGTGACATTCGGCATCTGTCAAGCGTTGTAGGCATACAACCGGTTTCATCGATAACTTCACATCCAGCTTTTGAGAGTTGAAACATTCATAAACATCAATGTGTCCACTACTCAAATTGTCACCTGTGAAGATGTTTAAGAGGCATTGGCGGCTCTCCAAAGGTGTAAAATATGTGGCCATTTCAGTACACTTGAAAGCGACAACCGAACAATTCAGCGGCAGCCACATGTAGAACCATAGGTGAAGGGCTTAAGCATTTCACTCTTACAGTGCTCCTGTGTAGTATAATTATCTCCTGTACCATCATCAGTTCACACCTTGAACCTGTCCCAGTCATTCAATACATAAGACACAATGTTCCTCTGGATATCAAGAATGAGCCTGATATGGCCTTGCAATATGTAACACAGTGAATGGAAAGGGCAGACGGCATCTCCGGGCATGGAAACCACTCGGTAAGTGACAGTTCTTTGATCCATGGTGATCACCTCGATAGACATGTTAATGGGGGTACGGTTGGAACGTAAAGGAAATGGGTACCTGAACAGTAAATTAAGTCTAAAATACCTACACAATAACTATAATCTTAATAAATGAACAATAAAACAGCAGAGAAGCCGTGGATTAAATAAAAAGGCTGCAGTTATCAGCAGGGAGACATGAATACTGTGGCGAAGCAAGGAAGGGAATGAAGAGACTGGAGCGACGGACGGCCTTATATGGGCAGGCAGCCAAATACATGGGAGGCGTGGGGATGGGGGACGCAATATAGGCAGGCAGCCAGCGACCGAGCTACAGGCTATGGACGTATATATGTACGTAAGTAGGATTCAGCTTTGACCGTTACGCATAGAATTTCGAAATGAAACCTGCTTAACTTTTGTAAGTAAGCTGTAAGGTATGAGCCTGCCAAATTTCAGCCTTCTACCTACACGGGAAGTTGGAGAATTAGTGATGAGTGAGTCAGTGAGTCAGTGAGGGCTTTGCCTTTTATTAGTATAGATATATATATATGAAAGTGCAATGTGAGATTTCTTGGTTGCTGCCCTCTGCACATTGATGCAGTAATAAACAAACTCTCTGCAAATCTGTAATGAGAGTGAGTTTTAGAAGATGGTTAAATGATTATAACATATTCTTTAATGTGAAAGTGTCAAGAATACTTAATATTTATTCTTAATTATGCCACACTCACCTAGAATATGATTTACAGTTTCAAAGGAAAGTCATAAGCTCTAAAACATCATATTTGTGAATTTCTACATGCTTAGAATTTCTCTTGTTGCAATGAAGGTCTGCAACTTTATATTACAAGTACAGTACCTAAATTGTAGATAGGTATGGGAACATTCTGCAAAGCTTGAGAAGCTGTAACTCAAGAGAGCCTGGTATGCCTAAAGTGACTCACTGTTAAAGAGTGTGGGTGTTTTTTTGTTAATGCATATCCACCCAAGATTGGTTCTTGCCTAGTGCTTCCTGGTAGGCTACAGTTCCCCATGACCTTGTGATAAATAAAATGGATTAAGAAACAGATGGACACATTTACATTAGGCTGCCATGATTTTGCTGCATTTTTAATTTCTGCTGTAATTGAGGAATAAATGCAATTGGTAGTTTCTTTCTGAAAATGTGTACCTTTTGACCATGAGTCATTCGTCATTTCTGTTGCAATGACTATTTTAAATTTCTTAATGTGATGGTGTAACGAGAGTCACGTGTATAACTAAAGGGTAATTTATGCATCTTACCTGATAACATAATTTGCAGTTTTCTGATATATGCTCCTGAAGACCGATAATAGTTACCCTTCTGTTTTACAATGTATCATACTTTTGCATGTTCTGAAATTTTTCAACAACGGCTGCAGTTTTTTCAGAACTGTGATCATTGTCAGCTGACAAGCATATTTCCAAGTAGTTGTGAATATGAAGCATATTTTGCTACATGTCAAGATCTTTTAAATTTTTTTTACTCTAGTTACCAATCTGCGTTAACTGTTTGCATATACCAGATAATTTTTTAAACAGAAAGAATTTCCTCCCCTTCTTCTAGATCAAAGTTTGCTTTTAAAACCTGTATGGTGTTTAACAACAATCCTATAATTTACTTTGGTTAGTGGGGAAAAGTAATGAACTCTGCTACCTCATCTTGGGACATGGTTTAATTTTTCTGTCCAGTTGTTGTTTCTTTCTTGTTTGACCTCTTCATATTTACTTTTTTTCTGACTATGTTTCCTCCAAGAACTGAAATATCTTTACACATGAAAAAGTGCAATAAAAGAGATGGGGCCTAAGAGGGAAAATCCCATTTATTGGTCATTGCCAGAAAAGCGTTAAGCAAGGAAGCAGTTTGTTTCAGTAAAGATTGAGTGCTGACAAGACGTCTGTACTCCAGAAAGTGAAAAAAAATTTGTTTTGTGGCTTTTTAATCCTTCATCACCTACAGTAGAAGAAGCATGATGGTGGTATGTGTAGAACTGATGCCATGGCTTAATTTCTGGGGTGTTCTCGTCACACACTAAAGGCAGAAGAACAAAACAGGTTATTAAATGTTGAGAACAGATACAGACTGTGTTTAGAATAAAGGGTGGAGATGAAAGCTGATATTTAGGTGCTGTGCAGAATCATAGTCTAAGGCAGGGGTCCTCAGTCACAGTCCTGTAGGGCCACAGTGTCTGAAGTTTTTTGTTCTAACCCAGTTGCTTAAGTTGCTTAGAAAGCAATTCTTGCCAATAATTTAATTATTATAATTTAAAAATTATAATTTTCTGCTATGTCAGGTAATTCTCATATCCTAGATTTTCTTTGCCTTTCTGAGGATATCATCCAAATAGTTTGAAGGCTAAAATGGATGAGTAATTCTCAGTCCTTCACTTTTTTCTCTTCACTTTCCTTCCAAGTATTTAATTAAACCCAATACTGCATGATAAATACATACAGGTGAAAATGGTAACAAGCTAAATGGAGAACTGCTGGTCTCTTTTGTCATTTGCATGTTGTTGCTAATTAGGAGCCATTAAAAACCGAGAATACAGCTGTTTAAGACTAAAGTAAGCAATAAGAGTTTAAAATCTTAACAAGCAAGGCAACTAAAGTGAAGCAGAAGTGTTACTTGAGCAATACGTGCTTCTTATTAAGCAACTGGGTTGGAGCAAAAACCTGCAGCCACTGTAGCCCTCCAGGACTGTGACTGAGGACCCCTGGTCTAAGGACTCACAAAATATCCATCCATCCATTATCCAACCCGCTATATACTAACTACAGGGTCACGGGGGTCTGCTGGAGCCAATCCCAGCCAACACTGGGCGCAAGGCAGGAAACAAACCCCAGGCAGGGCGCCAGCCCACCGCAGGGAACACACACACCCACAATTTAGTATCGCCAATGCACCTAACCTGCACGTCTTTGGACTATGGGAGGAAACCGACGCAGACACGGGGAGAACATGCAAACTCCACGCAGGGAGGACCTGGGAGGCGAACCCAGGTCTCCTTACTGTGAAGCAGCAGCACTACCCACTGCGCCACCATGCCACCCACACTCATAAAATATCAGAACCTTAAATCAAACTTAACTGGCAGCTAATTCAAAAATGCAGGGCAAAATTCATAATCACAAAATATGTCTGTATCCAAACTAGCAAAGAAGGATCCTTAAGCAAAAATAAACACAAGGCAAATAAATGATTTAGTTTTATAGTTTATACCGAAGCCTGGATACTCAGTATATCACCTCACCATCTTATATAGGCAATTATGTCACATATCATATTCTGTCAATCACATCAATAGCATCTGTAATAGAAACTGATAAACAATATGGACACACACATAAGAAATAATCACAAAATAGCAGCATGAACAGTGAAATACTCCCCAAAATGGCATTGAGATGGTGTTGATGTATTCATAATAAAGATAAAAATAAACAAATGTCAAAAAAATTACAATAATAAATTCCAAACTGCACTTAGAATGACAGAAAAAAAAAATAATGGGAACAAAGGCAACATCAGGACAGCATATCTGACACATATTCCTTTCTACACCCATGAAATCTGTCATGAGAGATTCAGCAGGATGTTATATGGGGCAAAAACAAGAGTGTTAGGTTGAGTGATGGTTCTAAACTGAACCAGTATAGCTGAGAGTGAGTGTCAAACTCTTTAATGAATTGGTGTCTCATCTAGGGCTGGTGGTCCATTTAGCAATGAAGTGAAAGAATTGGATTGATGGCTGGAAGTTCACAAAAAGAGCATAACACCATTCTTCAGTTATGATCCTTGTTATCACTGATTATAAACTCAGCCTTGAATGGGCAGCACACGTACAATAGATATGAGTTGCTAGTGGTCCATGCAAAAATTGTGTTAATAGAAATTAATATAAATTCAGAATCTGATGGCAATTTTACCTGGATGGCTTGAGTGTTTGGATGAAGAAACAGCATCTGTTCATGCTATTTTACCAGTTGTACGTCTGTGTAGTCTTAAAGGGTCATATTTAGTTATACCATTTCTCTAAATTGTTGGCATTTCTAGGGGGTGTAATATGGGTAGCAAAGCTGTCTTCAAATTAGAAGATATAAATGCTGTACATGCTCAGTTTCAAGTACATTGTTGTTAGTTTGCCCTTTATATAAAGAAGTCCTCAAAAGGTTTCTATGTTTAATTTCTACTGGTGTATTCATATTTTAGATTTACTTTGCTTTCTCCCAGGTTAAGTTTTCAATGAACTTTACAGTTTTCAAGACTTGAACCTGATAACCCCATGGTTACTTTTCTCAATGCCTCCTCCAGACCTGCTTTTCATTTTTCTGCCGTGTATTTACCAGAACTATGCATAGTATGCTATGTGCAGTTTTACTATGAGCTTAACATAGAGCCTGGAGAATATCATCTGCCCCGTAACTGACCCATAGTCTCCCTGAAATCTTTTTGATGATAGGTGACATGTAATGTTCTTCACCAGTTGCTTTTCAACCCATGATTGTATGTATGTAGTGGTCATCTTGGTATGTGTGGTCCTCTATAGGCTGCTAAGGATATTTGGGAAGCTTTTCGCCAAGTCCTATCATTCTGACAGGTAGACACTAACCTAAGTTCAGTGATTTTGTTATCTAAATCAGTGACTAGACAGTAAATTCTCTGTAATATTGTTCACTGTGAATGGAGTTTACATACATAACATCTAGTGTAGCAGTACAAGCGGCAATTGATTTTCCAACGATCTCTTTCATAACTCACTTATCCAATTTAGTCTCAAGGATATCTGATGTTTATCCACTCAGTGCTGAAGGCAAGATGTGAATCAACCCTGTATGGGGGCACCAGATAAATTGTAGAGCCTGCAGACAAGCATACCCACAGACAGAGTTGCCATTTAGACAACACACATCTTTAGAATGTTGTAGGAAAACAGAGTACTTGGTGCAAGACTCGTGGAGACATGAAGTTACCCTAAAAACTCTCTACAGGCTGTGATTGGACCTGGGATTTAAGCCCAGAATCCTTCAGTTATATAGCAGCCACACTAACAACTGTACATATAACACCACCATTCTGCCTCTATCTGATCTTGTCCTTATTTACTTGTTTTAAACCAAATACCCCCAAATTTTAAGTGTCACAGGAAAATCAACAAGTTTTACATTTGAATATTATTAGGTAGCATTTAAACATTTTTGTAATCTTTTTCCTAAATTGCTACTTTTCCTCTTATTTCATCAGTTGCATGGAAAATGCCTTTTCTGGCATTTCCAAAAAATGCATTACAAAACTTAAAAATGTCACACCTTTCTGTAAATCTTACTTCTTATCATGTCTTGGACCAAACAGTGAGGTTATGCTGGATTTGTCTGAGCTCTCTCTGCCTTATGACATGTATAAAATAAAATTTCCCAGTCCATGTCACAGTGGCTTGCAAAGCTGATCAGCCATTTGACCTCTCTACATTCAGAATTCATTTATGACTCAGAATTCAGAGGCATGCTTGTTTATGTAATTTATGCTCTGAAGGCAAAATAGACATTTTGAACACATAGGTCTGAGCTTTATTTTTCAAAAAGACCACTAGTTTTACTGAACTCCATTGCTCTTTTCTGTGTTTGATATTGGCCAATAGCTTTACTGATCTCTATTTCTCTTTTCTGACAGGACCACAAACCTTATACTAGTCTTCTGTGAATTACTGAATAAATCAATAATGTCTCTGCTAGCGTCTGTGATGGACCCATCATAAGATTAAGCATGTAGGCCATACTTCAGATACAGTTTCAGTTCATCATTGATTATTTTCTCCACAATGCTTTCTTATCATAGAAAGATCAATAGCAGCAATGCGGCACTTGTCACAGTCTATTTACCTTTCAAAATGTTAGTTATATATTTATCTGGAGACATGGAAGAGAACAGAATACAATACAGAGAAAAAGAAAGTGGAATATTAACAAACATCATGGCAATTGGAAAATATTTCATATACCAGAATGGAAGAATTTGTTATGTCATTTAACAATTATTATATAATTATCAATTGTGTTGAAAAGGTATGTAAAGATTTATATGCAAATGATTTAACTTCTTATTTGGTATTTTCCAATATTATTTAAATGTAAATATTATATTAGTTAATCTATCAATTTTATGAAGCCATTTTTTTCCAATGTAGAATGTGGGAATCTGGAGTCCATCCTGACTGAATCGACATTAGGGGGAAACAATATTCTATGGGATGCCATCTATGGTATTGTATAGACTTAGTACCTCTGGGCTATTTTAAAGCTGGGAATTTACCTAGCATGCAAGTCTTAGGGGTGTGTAGTAAGGAGAACTACCATTTAGAAACACATAAAATGTGCAGACTTCACACAGACAATGACCATATCTGGAAACCACAGAATGAGGGACCTCCAGGATGAGGTGGAGGTGAGTGCAAACAGCAGCGAATGTGGAAGTAATCAGAAGCACTACCTGAACACAGATGGAATAAGTAACAACTAAGGGAAGACCAAGCCCAGAACAATGGGTATGAAAGAGAAAATGCATTGGCCAAAAACAATTGAAAGGGATTAATTGGAGCAATTTGATATTGACATAGACGTAGTGCTGGAAAACATGTTGACAAAGGGTGTAGTGTGGAAGTTGGTGATGCTGACAGAAACTCTATATAATATGGAGTTTTATACGTTTGGGGTTCAGAACAACAAGACCCTCCCTATAGTCAAATAATCGGTTAGAAGGAAGGGTCAAAGCCATCTTTTGCGACTAACTAACAAACAATTTTGGAGAGTGGGTGAGGAGGAAGGATGTGAAAATGAGTGCTACAAATCAGGAAATGATAGTTTGTTTGTTTCAATTTAAATACATATTTTAACATGAGTCAATTCAGGTTTTTTATTTAGTACTTTTGAATATCAGGGATTCTGTCTGTTAGGTTATTCCTGTTAATATTTGTCTCTGGATCAATATTGGATTTTGTTTGCATTACATGTTTTGCTTTACCTTGCCCCCATTTTGTTTTCTATAGGCACCACTATTGTCACAGCATGACGCTTTATTACTAAGGGTATGGTTGCATTGCAACACTTTATAGGCTGGAAGTGTGTGTTATGCAGCCTCCAAAATTGTGGATTGTGCATAAATAAAATTCACGTGTTATTATAGCTTCTGACCTCTTGCATTTCATCTTTAGACTTTGATTAGTGATTTATGTTTTGGTTTTAGCAACAGGTTTATAGACTTTGCTGGTTTCAACCCCAGCTATGTTCTAGGTTTTTGATTTTTCTCCAGGTAATCATTTAAGCAGTTTAAACTGCTCCGTTCTTTCTCACAGAGTGAAAAACTGAGTGATATGCTAGGCACAGAACAGGCAGATATATTTACTAAATAGACCAGGAGACACAAAAATGTCACACTATAAAAGCTGTATTGATAGTGGTGAAACATTAAATGAAGAAGGGTATTACCTGAGGATGAGCCAGGTAGAAATTTCGTAATCTAGCTATATGTTAAGTAAAAGAGCTTGTGTCTCTAAAGAAGTGAGTGAGACAGCATTTTAATTACTATACAGCTCTATAGTAATAATTACTATATATACTGTTTATTCAATTTTTACTATTAGTATATTGTGTGCAGACTATTAACTGACTTTAGATGAGGCAATTTATAGGTTTTAAAATGTAATATCTGCTTAAATTGTCTAGTTTACAGCAATACAAAAAATCTGGAATATAGTACTGTCACTTACCAGCATTGTCATGATTAAATATCCATAATTTGTCTCAGAAGCCAAATTACTTAAACATAAAAATTTTTCATGTCTGCAGCTTGCTATTTTATTTGTTCTGTTTAATCATCTAATAGTGCAAAAAAAAGTATTTTTAATTTTATATAATTCCATTTATGGTAAGCATTATCCTAAAAGCATTTGTATAACAGAATATACTGATGTGAATATCAAGAACATCTAAGGGGATTATCTTTCCATTTTAAAGCCTACCTGAAAGGACTGAGGATATTAAAATAACACTCATTAAATGCAGTGTATTTCTTAGAAAGAAATGTGTTCGAAAAATTATACTGCTCTAATACTATGTCATTGGGCACCCTCTGTAATGTCTTGCCGAGAAGTAAGCTAAAGAAGGAAAATCACACTAGATGACACACTGTATGAAAAAGAAGTTTCCTGTACTTTGGACTGTTGCTGTTAGTGCAGCCCTAGGCCTCTGCAAAATGTCATGTAGGGCAGGCTATTCAGAATCAAACATAGGAGCCTGACATGTTCATTGAAATGGGACGTAATACTGTCAGGAAACTACATGAGGAAGACTTACCTAAAAGCGACCTGTAGACATGACATTACTTCTGTCCTCTCAAGTGACTCTGTCCTGGCATGTATAATAAAACCCCTCACCTAGTATATTAAAATGAAAGTTGGTGGAGTACAAGAATGCTATGGTAAATTACTCTATTGGTTGATAGAAATAATTTTTGAGACTAATATTGAGAAAACACTTTCATTGATTACAGGGAAGCAAGCCAATTAATTGGCTTCTCTTCCCACTCTTGGTTGTCATTGTTGGTTAGCTGGTACCAGTATGTGGTGTATAGCCTAAATTTTCCTTCTCTTATTAATAGTTACATATTAAAAATACATTTTTGAAATTGTGAAGTACAGCACACTGCTTCAAAAGTATTATTTGGTTAAAAAAATGTTTGATTTTACCTTAAGTTGGCACTAGTAAAACTTATTCCCATGAAAAAGAAGAGCCCATCTCAAGCAATGTGAAATTTGACATGTTTATTGTCTCTATACAGAAAACAGAGACAGAAAACGAACAGAATGACAGAAAGTGTCAAAATCATCAGGCTAAAGGACAGAGTAGCAGATCATAGGTGGAACAGTCTGAGTTTACGTGATGTTCTCTCATTATATCCAAGGCCTCAGTTTGTTGACCAGCAAATTCAATAGAAACACGTGGATAGATCTTTTTAAGGGTACGTAGTGGTGCTGAAACGGACAGCTCCACAAATCCCGCAGACGCTGAAGTATTCACGAGCTCATAATTCAACCGCATGTATAATTTGTCAGTTTTCAGTTAGGGCAGATATTATGTTAATCTAGGTTTCAAAGACGTATTCATAAAAAAACGGTGCTCTTCTTTAATATATATGTTTTTGATACTCACTTAATTTGGTATTATTCGATTGTTCATACATTGGTATTGTTAAAACCTGACTTTAGGCTCACCATTGATGGGACAAACGGAGGCTAAATATGATTTCAAGAACAGTGCATTGTCTGTCTGTCGCTCTGTTACTCTTATTTTATTTATTTTTCACGAATACCAAAACCGAATGCAGACGAGGTCCCAACATACAGTATTACCTCAGAAGTCCAAAGCTAGGGTGGCGATGTCAGCTAGGAAGAACAGAACAAACGCTAGACTAAGCGGAAGAGAAAGGTCAGCCAGACGTCAAAAGACATTACGGCATAGGCACAACTACAGCTTCATCAGTTAAGAACCGATGAAATCAACGTTTTGCTTTGCCGTGCACTGTTGGCGAGTATTTTACTACATCTATTCTACTACTGTTAATACTACTTATATTACAAAACTAATGATACTACTATATAGATACCGTATAGCTTATTAGCTACTAACAGGATGATTCTGAAGTCAGATATAACTTTAATGAAGTCGATCAAATAGAAAATCCACGATTCTGTTTTTCTAAGGATCACAGGGCACAATCCAAACTGGGTTAAATTAGCTCACTCCGTCTAACTTGCGCATCTTTTAAAGTTTGAGAAAACCCACGCGAACGCGGTGGGCGTGCAGACTTGACGTAGACAGAACACGAGCCAGGGATCGAGCCGTGATGTTACGCACTAACTACAGGGTCACCTTAGCAAATAATGCAAAAATAAAATACGATACTCGTTGGATATGAGTCACAGAATATATTTCACACTCACGGCGATCCTTTCTTTTTCCTTTTTTCTATAATCTCATCTCATCTCCTGAAACAGCTACTCTTGGTGAGGGTCACATTTTTTTTTCTTTTTACGTCGTTTTATGCATTGGAAAGAATAATTAAACGCGTAATTTCGAGAGTCATAACTCGAAGCTTGTCGTTTTTTTCAATATTTATAGTTCGCGAAAATTTTCTCACAATCAGGTGCTTTATATAGTATTTTGCCTGAAGAAGAAGCCTGAGTTGCCTCGAAAACTTGCATATTGTAATCTTTTTTAGTTAGCCAATAAAAGGTGTCATTTTGCTTGACTTCTCATTACATGGCTAACACCCTAGTACTGTACTCTAAAATACCACGAAAATACAATTCCTCTTTACAGACTCCATTTATCTGATATACTGTGCACCTGAGTTTACTACCTTCAAATAGCACTTCTTTAATCCATTTGTTATTTAAATCTTTCGCTCTCCAATATGAAAAGCGCCATATATAGTAATGGATATGTCTATTTCCTATCCAGTTATTCAGCCAATGGTACGCCGATACATTAAAGCAGACCGTGGTTTTAGAAATCAGGGCTTGTAAGCCTTTCACTTCTCAGTTTTAAGCCAGCGTCTGCTTTCTAAGCACATGAACGAACTGATTCCTAAAATCACCGCCCTCTTGACATAAGAAGGAGGTAATCAAAAGAGTCAATATTTAAAATAAAAATTAATATCTGTGAACAGTTCAAAGATGCGAAGACAAGACAGATTTTTTTTCCAGCTAAATTATAGACACCTATCATAGGCTGGACAATTACAACTTCTGTATTTGTATCTTTTAAGTCATTTGCTGCATTTAACAATCATTGAATGTTTATTTAATGCAATATTATTTTTTTTAAATGCGTTGTACGAATGTGAAAGTCGCTATATATAATGACAAATGACGCAAAACTTGAAAAAATGGTCTGGTCTGATTTTGACAAGAACAGCAAAGTAAAAAGAAATCTTTGCATAATTGTAATATTTTTCCTTAAAGGTTTATGTGAAACTATTCAACACATCGATTGATCTACGCATCCATCCATCCGACCATCCACCCACTAAATACTTTGCAGAAAGTAAAAATTATGTAATTCAACTTTCATTTGGCACTGGAACTGTTAAATATTAGTAGTCACTTGCTTTTGTTTATTCTAGTCACTGCTTATCAGTGCCATCCCAGAACCCGACATTCCCCACCCTCTACCTCCCTCTACCGGTGTTGAGTAATTTATGTAAATTTGTTCATGACGTGAACCGGGATCTTATTCAAAGAATCGCATCTTCCGAACTGCAGAAAGCGAGAGAGCGCGTGATAAAGCAAACACACACACACACAGAGAGTGAGTGAGAGAGAGAGAGAGAGAGAGAGAGAGAGAGAGAGAAATTGAGTTCAATCTGCAGCATAGCAAGGACACGCTCCGAACACACGGTCTTGCTTAACCGAAGCAAAGAGCACTACAGGACTGGAAGCGAAACAACGGAGAGCCATGACCGACTCCAAGAAAAGTGAAATGGACATTCGGGACAAAGCCATTCTGCATCAGCAACGGCGTTTGAAACAAGCAACGCAGTTCACACACAAGGACTCTGCCGACCTGCTACCCCTGGACGGGCTCAAAAGACTGGGGACTTCCAAAGACCTGGTAAGCATCTTGCGGAAGAACGGGCTCAGTAGGGGCATCGCTTGATCCTGTGGGTCTTTATCGTCTCATTCACACATTTTGTGTGCAGCTGTTTAAAGATATATAAAAAAAGAGTAGCAATCACTTATGACGAAAATGAGTTTAATGACTATTAGTTTTTCCTGTGTTTTTTTCGCTATATGCCAAGTACATACCGTTAATGTATACATGTATGTGTACAGTGCCTCTGCCTCCGAGGACGTCACCGATCTTACTTTGGTGCAGTAGAGCCAAAGACTCCAGTAGCATAAGAGCAAAAATTAGAAAAAAGTATGAAATCGAAAAAAGGGATGATAAAATCAGTATGCACTGCAGCACAACTTAACAGGTGAGGCAACACAGAAGGAACCCTCAACTGAGGTAGTCGCTTTTTCAGCTGCCGTATTCCTTTTAGTTTCAAGGCAAAAATTAGTTACAAACATTATTCACAGCATGGCAATATACCATTTTATATATCTTATCTCCGTTTGTATGTATATA
>JANRMT010062795.1:17292905-17303907 GCA_026402145.1 Polypterus bichir lapradei | reverse complement strand
ATATATATATATATTTCTTGTCTGCATAGTTTCATAAACTAGATTGATATATTAGATAAAAATAAAATCACACTTAAAGTGAAAAATATAGTAAATGATTGTAAGATAGATCGATTTTGGAGTGTATAAAAATTTCAAAAATATGTAACTATACTGCATATAACAAGTCATATAGAATATAGAATGTTACTAAATACTTATGGTTTCTACATGTTTGCATAGTGATGCAAAAATAATAAAACAAACTGCAATTATAAATTTTGAATTTAGGTAATATTTGTGATCAGATTTTCCTGCTTTAATTCCTGTGTGATACTATTGTAGGATGTATATTTTTTGTTTTCATTTTTAATTAATAACTAGTTTTGTTAGAAAAAGTGGCATCTTTTTACAGGCTTGGCATTTGATGTTGTAAAGTTTATTTAAATTGAATTCAGTTTAAATTCCTTGTGTCTGCTTTGTGATGTGTATGTGCTTGTTTCCAACCTAAATGTCTCAAAAAAAGAAGTATTTATAAAGGTGTTAATTATCACCTGAATCATACAATTATGTGACATCAAGCTATTAATCACCGAGTTAGTAATTAAATAACTATGTTTTGGTTTTCTTTGCATGGCCAATGATGGCTGTATTTTTTCTGCCTAACATTGAAGCAGAATATTTGTCACAAATAAGTATTTAAATATGTGTTTACAATTACATTCATGTTTTCATATTTTGCTTTGCACAATAACTGCATTGAATTAATACATGAATATTAAGAGGACAATTTTGCAATATTTTGAAATTAATTATAATGTGAGGATAAAATATAAATGTTTAAAGGCAAGGTGAAGGCAAAGTATGTTAGAGTTTGTTTGTTTGAGTCTCATCTTTTTCTACATGGTCATAATAATAACAATGCATTGTTTAAAATGAAGTGCTAATAAGACATAAAATATACAGGCACCATAAGTTCATTGATCCCTGACAAGCAGTGTATGCTGAGACTTGACCATAGTTGTATTTGTCATCATTACACTTCATCTCTCACATTTCCAGCTCAGCACTTGTTGAATATGGGTTCTGTTCCAAGAATAAGCAACTGGTACCCAGCTGCACATCAATCTGCTCTGTAATTTGTGAGTGTATTTATATCCATGTGCAAACCTTTTTGATACATGGGTGGCTTTTTCCCAAGCTATATTAAAAGAAAAAAAAAAAACAAAGAATTCCCTGAAAAGAGGTTCATTTGGATGAAGAAAATGCTACAGATTGCATCAGAAAGGTAATTTTCTTACTGCAAAGCATGGAAGTTGAAAATTAGTACTTGAATTTTAGTACTTGCTTAACAGTGGGAATTCTGCTGGTGTGTGTGGTAGGTGGGGGTTATTCTCACCAACCTGAGGAAGACTATCTATCTATCTATCTATCTGCTGGAATGGGAAGGGGATTTCTCAATATTATCAAGCAGGTCTGCTGAGATTTTTAGAATGTTTTCAATGGACAAATAATCATAACATGAATGCATGCTATAGACAAATGCTTATAATCATTATCTAGAGATTTAAATGCATATATTTACTTGCTCATTTCAGAGCCTTGCAGTTAGGAGCCCCGGGTTTGCTTCCCAGGGTCCTCCCAGCATGGAGTTTGCATGTTCTCCCCGTGTCTGCGTGGGTTTCCTCTGGGTACTCCGGTTTCCTCCTACAGTCCAAAGAAATGCAGGTTAGGTGCATTGGCAATCCTAAATTGTCCCTAGTGTATGCTTGTTGTGTGTGTGTGCGCCCTGCGGTGGGCTGGTGCCCTGCCCAGGGTTTGTTTCCTGCCTTGCGCCCTGTGTTGACTGGGATTTGTTCCAGCAGAACCCCGTGACCCTGTAGTTAGGATATAGCGGGTTGGATAACGGATGGATGGATGGATGGATGGATGGATTCATCCAGAAATATAGCACATTTTTCTTCATCAGTGCTTGCAGATGAAAGCACTCTGCTCCCAGTTAATTCAAACCCCTGAAAATGAAATACACATTAAAAGTCTGACACTTTTGAAGTTGTTCTATGTGGTAGACTTTCTACTTTGTCATTTTACATTATTCAGAATTGATTTTTATGGAAGAGTCCCAGGCTATGCCAAGTACTATGTGGAAAAAATTCAAATAAGTTTTCACTGCCAAGAGCATTTTACTATACATAAAGTGAATTTAAAGTGATTCTAATATTTAACACAAGTAGTTATTTAATTTATTTTTGTGATGATTACTGATGTGGATGATATATATTATAATGCAGTTGGTAGCACTGCCAGCTTATGAATCCAGTGTCCTGAGTTTGAATCTTATACCTGGACATTGCCAATGTGGAATATGCACATTCTCCTTCTATCTGCATGGACTTTCCTCCAGCTTCTCCAGTTTTTCTCCAACATCCTCAAAGATGGACAGTTTAGGGTTAACTGGTGACTGCACAATAGAGTCTGTGTAGGTTCGTTAGCATGTGGGCATTGTAATTAATAAACTGTATCCCTTGCCAGAGCTGATTTCATTCCTACAGTCATGGTATCAAAAGCAACTCAGAAATGTGTTAAATGGGTTTGGGGATGTGGCAGGACACCTGAAGTACTGGGAGGAAAATCTATTACTGAGAAAAGGGAGATCTTAAACTTTCCACATAGGCTTCAGCCAGGTACAGGATTAAAATCCAGGATGCTGGTCACATGAAATAGCAGCACTAAGCACTGCACCTCTGTGCTGCACAATTTATTTCTTGAATTGGAATTTTACAATGGAGAACTTCAAGGAAAAGGAATATGTAACCATAGCATTCAGTGCAATATTTAAACTGTGGAAATAATGCCAGTCCTTATCATATTTTATAGTCAACACTATTCAGTCCTAAGGCAAGCAAAATACAGATATTGATTCCTAAAACGTGAGTTGGTGTGCAGCTATAGTATATATTTATCATGGAAATTATTACACCAAGCTTTATCTGCATTTTAAAACATAGATACATATTAATACAATATTAGCACAAGACATTTCTGTCAATCAGTGTATAATTAATAAGAATCCATAGATGAATAGCAGCAAGCTGGCTCCATGTATGCGCTGGGGCCTCACAATTACAAGGCCCAGGGTTCCATTATGGATCCTATCACTGTGTTTATGGACCAAGGTCCAGCTGAACTCAGGTTTCATATCATTGCCAAAACATGTACAGTTTAGGGAATATGAATGCTGTAAATAGGCACACTATGAGTGAAACAATGTGCGTGTGTGCTAGCCTAACAGTGCTCTGTGATGGACTGCTTCGGGGTAAGCTCCTTTTCTCCAATAAAAACTCATTTTCAAAAAGGAATGTGTTGAAGAACCTCTCATATTAAATACCATATTAAAATTCTTTACATACATTGAGGTGAATTTTAGTATTCAACAATCAATGTTTACATATAGCATTTGAAATATTCTCATATAGATATTAACTAAACAAATTATGTGAATATTTCTTCAAGTCAGAGCATATAGAAGAATTTAAATCATTAGCTCAGATAGAAAATCCTGATCACTATGATACATTTTCAGAAAGTGTAAGGTTTTATTAAAATTTGCTTTGAATAACTTATCCTTCTAGTATATAATTTACTTAAGTTGTTGTTGAGGGACATACCATATATCTTTGAAATCTTTGATAATGTTTATGATATTTCAAGTCAAATGCTTTCATTTGCCAGTCTTGACAGAGCCTTTCAGTTAAATAAAAAGACATACTGCCAGATTGATTTGTGACATCATATTTGACAAAGAAAGATTTGGGTGATTTTGTGTTTTAGCATCAATGGAGTGACAACCCATTAGGGGTGTGAGCCCAATGGATTTATTTTTCAAGAATGTGTCAGTTGGTTCCTTGGACCCCTAGTGGTATAAAGAAGATATTACAAGCTGAAATATTCTACATTAAGTGTGTTATGTTAGTAGCACTAGTTGTAGTAGTATTGTCACATGTACAGAATACAGTACAATGAAACTCTTATTTGTATATCCAACCAACATGAAACACGTCGCCACTCTCTAGCACCATGGTAAACAGGGATGTATTAGACAAGATATGTTTCTGTAAGATAGCTTTAAAAACTTTGCCTAGTTGGATATTTATCATTTAATGTGAAGTACTAACTTTCTCATTATTGGAGTCTTGCTGCTTTCCTTAAAATGTTTAAAAACTGTGAAATTATTATAACAATGTAGATGTTTTGTTTTACTTATGGTTTCTCATTTTTCAGTCTCAACAGTTTGTGACCTTTTCTTTAAGCTGCACCTGATTATGAGTGAATAGCTCTTTTTTCATCTATCCTAATAGATCATCCACTTGATCTGTACCCCATTTGCATATTTACACATTTCGTTTTCTTCCTTGAAAGATGGACTGTGTCTGAATTCACTCTCGCAAGTTGTTAGTGCTGTCCTGGTAGATTTTCTTAAAATTAGTATGCCATTTGAGAAAATTTTTGAGAAAATTTGAGAAAATCATTTGCGAAAAAGGACAAAACAAAAAGGGCAATGCCAGATCTTTGATGTTATTATTCATTTCCATGTGTCATTTTATACTTTTAATTGAGCTACACAAGATGTGAGAAAGGGTTGGGAGGTATATTTGTTCGCAAAAATTAATAAATTTAACATCAAGAGAAAGACAGGTTGAAGTTTTCCTGAAATGCAGTAAATGTTGTATGGTTTTGGGGTATGTTTAATAACAGCTGTAAACAGATGCTGTCACACTTACTCTTGGCTTTCAAGAGTAGTTAAATATTTATGCTGTTGAGCTTTTTTTGTCTTGCTGTTTAATTTTTCTTGTTAACCATTTGATTTCAAAGCTTTTTCAAAGTAGCATCCACTCATGTTGTACACTGGCGTTTTCCATGTAATGATATCATGAGCCAAGACTAAACCAGCAACACCAAACCCTAAACACACACAAGTCAATAACAGACATAGCTAGAGGTATTTGTGTTGTGGGATGAAGGGGAAGTCCCTGGAGGAGACTAATTTTGAAAACTGGGAGAATGAGGAAACATTATATATAAGGTACCCACTCTGCAATCAGACTGGGTCCAAGCACTCGTAATTTAACAAAAATCATTAATTAATAGTCTAGTGAGCACCATTTGAAAATGTCATGGAAAAGATCAGTGAGTAATAAGTTATCAGGTTTAATGATCTTATTATCATTAAGGTATTTAAGGTATAAGACACACAGCTAAATTTAAGGCATACAAAATTAAAGTGTGTGAGCTGCAAAAACTGAGCAACCATTTGGTCCTTTCATTTTTCTCTAGGCCCATACAAATGTTCCATCTCAGATATTATCCATTTCATTCTTTACTATACAACATCCATCTATCCATCCATTGCTTAACCTTCTTATTTAACATTTACTACCCTAAACCCTATGTTAGATAATAACCTTATCTAACATAGGGTTTTAGTGTAGTAAATATCTGTCCTTGCAGCAATGGGTACAGAGAGGAAACAGTCCTATGTGGCATGCTAGTTCATCACTGAGCACGGTTACACTCACACACATACACTCACTCATGGAAAGACAATTTTAAATTAACCTCTGTCTTTGGGACATGAAAACCTCACATTGACACAAGAAGAGCATGCAAACAGTTAATGTACTCCAGGTCTCAAAGTTGGAACTTTGGTGCTACGAGGCAGTAATGCATATTCTCAAAATAATTGCACTAGAGTGTGAGTTATATGTGTCTGATAATTTTCTTATTGAAGTATTACTTTTACTTTCAATTTTAAATTTGCTGTTTTTTTCTAGTGTCTCGCTTTTTTCAGCATAATTTGAAATTGTTTTAGTGCTTCCCAATTGCCAACATGCACTTTTTCCTTCTGTTTCTGATCATGACATTTAAAAAAATGACATAACGCAGAGAGTCCACTTATTCATAGCGGTATGTGGTGCTTCTGGCAAAGGTGCTGTCAAGTTTAAAAATAATGAAGAGCTATTCACTCATAATAAAGTGCAGCTTAAAGAAAAGGTCACAAACTGTTGAGATTGAAAGAGTTTTTGTTATGGAAGCTGAATAAAAGTCACCCCAGGAGTCGCTGGTCGTATGGAAACTAAATGCAACCTTTCTTTAATATTGTATATGATGGGACTGTAAAGAAAATGCAGATTGGACAGATATAATTTATTCACTTATTCACTCTACCATGTAATAAAAACACACTGTACTTGGGGGCAATGTTTTTTAAAAAATAATGAGCTGCAATGTAAAAGGAAAGTTGGACTCTCAGAATGCAATATTAATTCTGCTTTTCAATGATTTTTAATTCTGCTAACCCTGTGAATGGTGCTATATTAATATATTGAGTTTTTTACATGTTTCTTTAACACCATGTTCAAACAGGGTGTCACGGTGGTGCAGTGGTAGCCCTTCTGCCTCACAGTAAGGAGATCAGGGGTTGTGTCCCATGTCCTCCCTATGTGGAGTTTGCATGTTCACCCTGTGTCTGTGTGGGTTCCTTCCCACTTTCCAAAGACATGCAGAATAGGTGATTTGGCCCTAAATTGGCCCTAGGGTGTGATGGCGTGGGTGTGTTCACCCTGCAGTGAGCTGGTGCCTTGTCCAGGGTTTGTTCCTGCATTTTACCCTCTGCTAGTTAGGAGGCTGTAGCATTCCTCATGACCCTGGTTTGGTATAAGTGGGGACATTTTCAAACAAGAAGATTATTGGTTCTTTATTTATTTTTTTCATTTACAGATGAACTATACAGTATGTTCAATTAAATGATTTATAAGGAAGTTGCCCACAGCATACCCAGAGATATAACTCTAAATGGGATTGTTTAATACAATTTGAGTTTATTAATCCTATTAAGGAAGATACCCTTTTTGTTGGCACTGTAATGCATCTCTTAGTCACTTACTGCTACATACAAAGAATTCAGCAAAGGCTTTGTCTGTGTTACATAACAGTAAGTAGATGAACTACAGTTATAGATGAGCTACAGCAAGCTCTTAAAGCCCAATGAGAGTATCTAAGAAATGTGCCTGTAGGCCATTTAAGATGCTTCGTGATTCTCAGAAGCCCCCTTCTCAAGAGGGTAGTGGATTGAACTCAAGGTCTTTTTTATACCCCCAAACCCATAGGGTGGTGTAGCCTAGAGATTTCATTTCATTTTTAGTGTTTTCTTCCTGTTCTCCATGACCATTAAACATTAGGGTTCAGAGCGAGCTCTGACTTTGTGGTATATACATTTATATGTGTAACTAGTTGTGCTACACATCTAAGACAGGTTGAAATCTAAGTAATCAACGTACACCTCAGCATTACTGTTTGAAGTGCACCATGCAATGCATATGACTCTGTTATATGCCATTTGGTATGGGGTCATAAAACCAGTGTTAATGTTTGTGATGTGCCATCTATTGGAATGACAGAGACATAGTAACTGGATGGACACACAGACAGACACACAGACACCTTTTTATTAAGGTAGATGAGAAAGAATTTCGGAAGAATCAAAACAAAATAGAAATTGTGGCAAATAAAAAAACTTTTGACAATTACTTTAGTTGCCAAAAAAGCTAGAATTAAAATATGGTACAAGATTTCCTTATCTTTCCTCTTTTTCTACACCTCTTCTTTCTGCCCATACCTTGTTTCCACTTTCTCTCTAATGCTGTTAAAAGTGACTGATTATTATACTTTTTTGTAAGGCTTCTTTTTAAAGGTGCAGCAGGTTACAGCTTGAGCTGGTCTCAGTGTACAGCTTTTGCTGTTAATGTTTCTCCCACGAGACAGCTGTGGTAAACTTACAGTGGGCGATTTAACAAAAAGAACAAAAAATGGCAAAAAGGGGCAAAAAAAAGGCAAAAAGGGTTTGCCTAAAATGCATATGCCCCAAATATAATCCAATCATCAAAAGTTAAAAACGTATATGCAATGGAAATGGAAAATGGAAATTAGTACTCACAAATGACATCAGACCACTGAAGGATCCACTCCCCAGCCTCCCAGTATATAGGCAGCGGGCGGTCCTTTAGCCTTGACACCAGCTATGAAGCCTACCAAAAAAAAAAAAAACAATGAAAACAGTTGGAGAAGCAATACACAGAAAGTAAATAATAAATAAATAGAGCAATAAAAACTAAATTTGCATAATTAAAAAAAACACATAAAAATAATGCATCAAAATTAACCAAAATAAAATATATTGAAATAAACATAAGCCAGGGAGCACACCCTGACTGGAACACTTGTACTTCTGACCAGTGTTGCACAGAATGGACACTTTTCATGACACTTTAATATTGGGCACTTTTCTCCATTGTTATTAATTATATTAATACACTTCTATATGAGAGAGCAGAAGCCTGTTTAAACATTTTCTCTGTAAGTCTCTGCCCTCTTTCTCAAATCCTCTCGGCTGCATAGGCAGCTTTCTACCCTTGGCCAGCCCATGGAGTGCTCACAGATAGCTGCTATCTTTCCAGTCTGCATTCTTTTTTTAAAGCCCAGCAATCTATGATTTGCACCACCATAATGCATGACAAAAATCTGTTTTAATGAACCATCCCAAACATTTTGATTTAGAGGCTTACAGGGGGTTTTGAATTGCTGAATGGGGTTCCAGAACTCTGCTTGTGAGATACTCTGTATTTTGCACCCATCCATCTTTTCATTTTCTGATCTTTTTATCCAGTTCAGAGTTGTGCAGTGGAGCCTATTGTAGCCACACTGTTGCTAGCTATGAACAACCATGGATGGAGTACCAGCTTATGAAAGATACACATACATTACTAGTGAGTCATTATAGAACAGGATGTTAGCCTTGCACATGTGTTTTAAGGATACAGAAAGACCCAGAGAAACAAAAAAACAAAATGGAGACACAGGATGAATATAAAATTTCTACCCAGGCAGCGACCAGATCATGGATCACATTGAGGAGTAAGGCAGTGATGCTAATCACTTCTTCTTCTTCTTCTTCTTTCGGCTGCTCCCATTAGGAGTTGCCACAGCAGATCATCTTCTTCCATATCTTTCTGTCTACTGCATCTTTTCTGTTACGCCCATCACCTGTACAGTATGTCCTCTCTCACCACATCCATAAACCTTCGCTTAGGCCTTCCTCTTTTCCTCTTCACTATACCATCATAATAACATAAAGAGCCACAAACATGGTTGTTAGTGGAATAATATTATAAATTAGGTATTTTTCATTTTTAGTTGATCATACACAATTTGCTTGCAACTAGGCCATACCTAATTAAGAGAGCAACAACTAAAATCTATTCATTTATAATCAAGTCAAATCAAGTTTATTATCATGTGTGCATAGTATAATTAAATTCATAGTCACATGTCTCCTCAGAACAGTTGACAAAGATACAATACAAAAATAAATAAGTAAATAAAGTTAGCAGGGCAACATATAAACACAATTATATACACTATGTCAGGCTGAAAGGAGCCATAGGGTAATCTTACAGCATCAAGCCCAAGACATGAACAAGCCGCCCACTCATATGATGCTAATTCAGAATCACTAATCAAAATGGCCTGCGCACCGCTGGGATGTGGGAGTAAACCCTAGCACTCACTGAAAACTCACATAGACACAGGCAGAACCTGCAAGCTCCATACAGCTAAGGACTTATCTGGAGTTTCGGCTCAGATCTCTGAACAACTAAACCATCACATTAGTACTTTTCAGTCCACTGGTTTGGTGAATGTGTAAATCCTCCTTGTGCATATACAGTAAATGAATTTAATAAGGCAAAGCCATTCAGTTTCTTAAAAGCAGGAACGAGGAAAACAAGATGCTAGTCTGCCAGGGAGCCATTCAGTTGTATTTTTATTCTCCAGGGGAACTCTATGCAATTTGGATTATGGCATTTACTTTGGCCAAAATCAAGGAAGACAATGGCCCAATGATAGTGTTTCAGAAAAGATATTCCTTTTACTTCACATTAATATGGATATTAATGCAGATGTGTGTTATGATTTAACATAATGCAATATTCTGAAACCCACTCAAAGCTAATTCAATAAATGTAATTCTTATAACTCTTCTGCAAATCACAAAATTCTGCTACGTTCTGCCCTCTGCTGGGTCATTTTGGTGCATAGATCATGCAAGAAGCACAATGAGGGCAAATATCGTTATGCATCAGTGAACTTGCAGATTGTCATGTCTGGACAGAAAATTACACAGTAGCGGGCAAAAATTATATAATAATGGACACTTTGATTTTTTTCTGGGTGACTGAGGTTGTGACGCAATAGTGCTATAGTAGGCTTTTGTAAGCTGATGCCTCCTAGGCTGTCATGGCCGAAGAAAATAACATAGCCACTTTTTTGATAATGAACCATATTATTTGTTCTCCTGAATTGGGATGTAGGTACATGTTTCTTTTTTTGTGATCAAAAATATCCATTTTTCCTTGTGATGAAAAATTATTCAAGTTTCTTTGATGGTCAGTGTGGTTCAGAGCAAACTGGAGTTTTCCTCTTTTGTCACATGTATTACCAAAAGTATAATATTGTTGCTACGGTCGGCTGGCACCCTGCCTGGGGTTTGTTTCCTGCCTTGCGCCCTGTGTTGGCTGGGATTGGCTCCAGCAGACCCCCGTGACCCTGTAGTTAGGATATAGCAGGTTGGATAATGGATGGATGGATAATATTGTTGAATGTGTTAAAACAGAGGTGGATTTGATTAAAAAAGAAAAAGATATCAACCTGTTATCATTAGGCAAAAAACAAAGAGTAAATTACAAAAATGTATGGTCTCTACTATTCTTGAGGTTTTATTTTGACCACTTGGCATGTTGTAAGAATATTATAATATATTATAATAATTAATATAATTAATTAATTAATAGTGATGCAGAAAAGTGACAAATGCTAAAGTGTTTAACATTGTTAAAATTAAGTGTTAATTTTATTGTGTGTGTATATATATATATATAAATACATACAAGGGGGCTCTGGCCCCTGCTTG
>JANRMT010062795.1:17200190-17272905 GCA_026402145.1 Polypterus bichir lapradei | reverse complement strand
CTTACTTTACATTGTTCAGGTACCCATTTCCTTTATCATTCCAACCGTACCCCCATTAACATGTCTATCGAGGTGATCACCATCGATCAAAGAACTGTCACTTACCAAGTGGTTTCCATGCCCGGAGATGGCACCTGCCTTTTCCATTCTCTTTGTTACATATTGCACGGCCATATCAGGCTCACTCTTGATATCCGGAGGAACATTATGTCTTATGTATTGAATGACTGGGACAGGTTCAAGGTGTGGACTGATGACGGTACAGGAGATAATTATACCACACAGGAGCACTATAAGAGTGAAATGCTTAAGCCCTTCACCTATGCATCTGCATGTGAGTTGATGGCTGCCGCTGAATTGTTCGGTTGTCGCTTTCAAGTGTACCGAAATGGCCAAATATTTTACACCTTTGGACAACCGCCAATGCCTCTTAAACATCTTAGATTCACAGGTGACGATTTCAGTAGTGGACACTTTGATGTTTAGAAATGTTTAAACTCTCAAAAACTGGATGTGAAGTTATCAATGAAACTGGTTGTATACTTACAACACTTGACAGATGCCGAATGTCTCTTCAACACAAGTCCTACAAATACTGTTGTAATTGAAACAAACCATGAAACTGAAACCGATTATGACAGCAGCAATCCAAGCTGTGAGATTTGAGAAAAGATTACTTTTCACATGGCCAACTGTACGTCGCATGCTCAAGAGTAAGCTCAGCGCACAGCTTGGTCATATTACAACGGGAGGGCCGAACTGACAATGTGGCATACAAAGAGATCCTTAACAAATAATTATTGGTATATTTTCCCTCAGTTTAAAAAGGTTTAATTTTCTTCTTAATAAAAATTTTAAGGCAGTACTTCGCCGCTGTGAAGCGCGGGCATTTTGCTAGTATATATATATATTTTGTGGACTTGCACCCGGACAAACACAGACGGACATCGTAAGTTCCACCACATACTGTTTATTTACAATATTTACAAGTCAATATTCATGCACACAAACCCCAGTGCCTCTTGCACTGTTCCCCCAATGTCCAGGCCTCACAGTCTTTGTGCCTTCCTGGCCGCCTCCAGTCCTCTCTCTCCAGCTCCGTCTCTCTTCCACCCGACTTCCGCTCTCGACTGAAGGGAGGCGGCCCCTTAAATAGGAACCCGAATGGGCTCCAGCTGCTTCCCGGCACTCCTCCGCAGACACGCCCCAGTGTGGCGGAAGTGGACCCGGAAGCCGTCCAGGTGTCCCCTGTCGTCTTCCCCCCAGCACTTCCTGGTGTGGCAGAAGTGCTGGGCTCCAGGGTAGTTCAGGCACCAGGGCGCCGCCTGGCGGTGGCCACGGGTCCCTACAGGGCTGGGCTTCCAAGCCCTTTACCCGTGGCCCCCAACATAACCAGGGCGGATGCCCCCTCACGGTCTGGAGGATGTACAAGCCCTCCTCCGGTCCACCTGGGTGTCCCGGCCGGGATGCCACAATATATATATCTATATATATATATAGTAGCAGTAGAGGTTCTTTTCCACCTCTTGAACCCTCAGGTACCACGCCAAACACCAGGTAAAAAGTCAATAATTATTATTTATTATAATAATAATGTGCACCAAGCACCACCACTCCACTATTCTCAATAAACAATCAATACAATTAAGCAGTCAATCCTCCAACTCCCAGACACTTAGCCACCCTTCCTCCCAGCTCAGCTCAGTGTCTGGGCTTTCCCAGAGTCCTTTTATTCCCCCTGACCCGGAGGTGTTCCTGCCCCACAGTCCACAAGTCCTTATCACTTCCGGGTCAGGGTAAAATTCTTTCTCTTCAACCTGGAAGTACGTCATTTCTCCTGTTCACGTGACCAGGACGTACTTCCAGGTTATAGGGCACATAAGAGTCCACGAGCCTCCCTACAGTGACTCCCTGTGGTCCCCAAGGTATCCAGCAGGGCTGTGTATAAAAACTACAAAGTCCATGAGGCCCTGCTGGAATGCTGGAACTCAGGGCACGTCCATGCTGCCGGGAGAGCTCCTCCAGGTGGCCTGGGGATGAGGGCCGGAAACTCTTGCCGGACATCCATCACTATATATATATATATATATATATATATATGAATGGGAATGGAAAGATAGAAGGACTAAAGGTTGAATGGAATGATCAGATGGATGAATGGAATGGATAAATGAAATGATAGATGGTAAAAGTTCTCAGTAGTGTGATTTACTCATGGATAGATGGCAGAGAAAATAGACACATGGATGTCTGATTCAGCTCCATGATTAATTTCATCTCTGGAACATTTGCCTATCCTGGCAGCTTCCACTGCAAAGTAGGGACTGGCATGGTCATCAGTAAATGCGCATCTGCACCCTCTTATATCTGATTCCGTGAATTAATTCAACAACAAGCTTCCTTCTGTTCAGATCATACACAACACTCACGGCCTTAGAAAGGCAAACATGATAATTAAAGACTTCACCCATCCTGAACATCCGCTTCTCTCACTTATCCCTTCTGGCAAATGGCATAGCACCACTGGCACTCACACCGTGGATTCAGGGACAGTTAGTTCTCAAAGTTATAAGGTTACAATAGTATAACTGCTTTATCATAACAAACAGTATATTATATATATATACTGTATATATATAAGTTGTGAGACATGCAAGTACACATGGCAATAAACTTGGCTTAACCAAAAAAACATAAAGACGCAAAAAAAGTAATGATAATATTAATCTGCTTACAAAGGCTACAATAACACAAAAAGTTAAGCAGAACCTAACAATTACTTGATCATGTAAAACATAAATCAGTACACCTAATTACATTAAATTGTAACATAGTTTACATTAAAGAAATGACACACTATAATAGGAATTTTATAAATAAGTCACAGTATAGTGAAATATATTTATACAAGAATAGAATATCTAAATACAAAATGTAAGATATAACCAAGAAGTAAAGTAGTACCCCCCTTTTTTAAATTATCTAACGTGTCTAGTAACCAACATAACAGACCCAATCAAAAAAACAAAGTAGTATAAGAAGTCCCAAGAAAAAGTAAGACATCTGTGTGACATATATAAAATAAAAAATAAAGCTATAAGAATAATAACATAACCATCAGAAATTCGATATAATGTAAATAAAACAATAGAACATTAATCAGAACAAGCAGTGTGAGTGCAATAGAATGAACCAATCACTATAAATTATACAGAAGTCAAATGTAAAAAAGAAAAGAAATCATAAAGCCTAATTAGGTGTGGAAATAGGGAAAAACAAAGTGTCACGGATATCTTGTCCATCAGTATCACAGGCATCCTGTCCCTTTTACATGTGGTGAAGTATGGATCTGGCTGACTTGTTTCGAGGAGAAAACCTCTTCTTCTGAAAACTTGTTAAGAACAAGGAAGGATTGGCACTCTAGACACCATAAAAAAACCTCACACTGTTCCAGTGTGGTACTGAGGTATCATCCGCTGCACTGGGGTCCCAATCCAGGTGGTTCATTGTGTGGTGGTGTGACGATGCGGGTTCTGGCTCCACACTCCCATTGCTGTTGGAAGCACTTGAACCCAACACCGTCGGTAATGTTACCGATGAGCTAGTCAGTAAAGGCAATAAACAATTGAGCAAGGGGATGGTATAAAGTGCAACAGTGCTTTTATTAAAACAATCAAAAACAAAGTGTCCATAAACAAATAAAGTGCAGTGCTCCAAGTTCTTCAATAAATAATCCATTAAAAGAAAACATGGAGGTTAAAACAAACAATAAAAAAAAAAAAATCCTTAAAACCAGAGGTTAAAATGATCTTTCAGGAAGCAGTCTTTAAAACAATAACAACAAATCCGGTGCATCGTTTCTGTTAGCGTCTCACCTGCTTATCCCGTTTGGACGCTTTCTGCAGCTGCCCTCCTCTTACACTCACATGTGAGACTGGAGACCTCCCGATCCCTGGCTTCGGTCTGGCACTCATCCCAGTCCCCGAGACTTGATGTCCACCAACGGCCAGGACGCACACATTGGGGACTCCACCACCAAGCCTCCCGACTTCCGCTACCTTTCCGCGGCCCTCTGCTGCTCGTCGCTTTCACCTGGTCACTCCCGCTACGTGGTCGCTCAGCGGGAGCAACATCAACTCAAACGCCTGGGTGTCGGCCTAACACCCAGCTTCCTCGCAGCTGCCCACGAGCGCTCGATCGCGCACTCACCACACACTCCGCGTGTCTGTCTCTCTCCTGCACCGCCTGCTTCCTCGCTTCCTGTAACCTCCGTCTTCTTTTCCTTTCTCCTTCTTTTCCTGTTCTCGTTCTTTTTTCATCCCCCTTAACCGACTCGCGCTTCTTTTTTATAACGTGAGGGGCCATAGCAAATTAGCCACGGGAGCAAACACGCATGTGGGCAGTCCCTCACCTGTGCATTTGGTGAGAAACGCCCACACTACGGATCATCCCGCGGCCTGCTACGGTGCAACGCCCACTCACGAAGCCGCCTCGGGTGCGGTGATTATTTATTTAAAATGGCCTTTGCTCAACGAGCTGTGGACCCATAACACCACAGGTGGGTGCAGCAATGCGCTATCAGCACATGCTCCCAAAACACGATTGCTAACTAGGAAATATGTGGCAACTTTGCGCGTAACGTGTGGAATAAGTAAAGGAAAGATTCAAACTCAAGCTCTTCTTTTCATTCCCATTTATAACCCATTTTTGTGTGCAGAATATTTTTTGATTTTGTTATGCAGTTGCACCCTAAACTGAATACTTGTAGAATCTCCTAATGAGGATACTGCTGTAAATGGCAGAATGGTCCTAACAACTGGCACACCATGACCACCACATAATGAAATACCACATTGCATTATGATTTCTGATCATTCAGTAGTGGAGACATTGCTTGAGGAAGTACTCGCTCTGCATTTTGCCATTAAAACATTCATGTTGGGACTGATGCCCCGTAGACTCCATTTTAAATTAAATTAAATTAAATTACATTTTAAAGAACACCCACAGTATTTATTTAAAAAAAAGCTTCATTTAAGAACACAATTTAATTTGGCAAATTAATGTAAAAAATAACTTCACCTTGAAAAATAAAAAACATGGATAGTTTATTGTAAGTTATGATACACAACATATTAAAAAAGGTAAATGTGCAATATTTGCCAGTAAGCTCGTTCATTCGTCCATTTTGTGCTACACTTTTTTAAACGAAGATGCAACAGGATAAAATAATTTTCCATGCTATTGCCTGTGCTAGCTATGATCTGTCAAATGCATTTCCTGGATGTCCATACTGCCTGTTAATTTTTATTTAAACTGTACTCTTACTGTAATATCCATTTATATAAAACCCTTGTTTAGATTTCACAGGCAGTTTCTCAGTTTCCAAATTAGGTCACAGGATTAATCTTATTTTAGATTTCTAGCAAAGTTGTGCATAGATTTTCACTGTATGTATAATGATATTATTTTAAAACTGTGTAAACAATTTTGTACTCACAAAATGATGAACAGACACTTGCTCACATGATGGACCATTCTTCTTAGATGGCATTAATAATGGAGCCAAATTTTGTTTTGCACTTACCACCCTACTGTTATGACCTGAAATGTAGTTTAGATTTCTTTACAGTTTTTCTTTGGCCTCTAAAATTAACTGAGAAGCCAAACAATCTGGTCATTGCATACATTTTTGTATTTGACATGTTTTTAATGACGTATAGATATAAATATGTTCTCCCATGTCACCATCTTGTTTTCATTATAGGTGGCACTATCTTTAGCACAACAACTTATCAGCAGGCAACACGGACGATTCATCAACCAAGTTTGTGGATACAGGCTAATATCTAACATTTTTAATTGAGTGTTTAACAAAATCTCTAGTTTTGAGCCCCTCAACTAAAATGTATGCCTAAACATTTTGACTTTGAATGTATTCATTATTTATTTATTTATTAATAATTTTATTGTAATCATTCCATACAAATCGATCAATTTTTATAAAAAATAGGATTGAGATTGAAAAACAAGTCGACCCCCACCCCTGAGAGAGAGAGAACATGGCCAACGGGGTAAAACTTAAGGCTTGTAAACGTACCTAAATTGATGAGTTTAATAGACCAATAGAGATGAATGGAGAAGAAAAAGAAATGAGGAGATAATTGCTTCCTCTGTGCTTTAAGAGCTTATTCTAATATATTATTGATTAGATCCTGCCAGGTTTTGAAAAAGTTCTGTATCGATCCTGTAACTGAGAATTAGATTTTTTCCAATTTCAAATAGTATAAAACATCGGTTTCCCACTGACTTAAAAGAGGAGAGTTAGGATTCTTCCAGTTTAACAAAATAAGTCTGCGTGCCAGAAGTGTAGTGAATGCAATCACAGTTTGTTTGTCCTTCTCCACTTTAAACCCAAAAGGAAGAACACCAAACACAGCAGTTAATGGGTTAGGAGGGATTGTGAGACCAGGGCTGTCTGAAAGGCACTTAAAAATTTTGATCCAAAATGATGTTAATTTGGTGCAGGACCAAAACATGTGACCCAGTGAGGCTGGGACTTGATTGCAGCGTTCGCAGGTTGGATTTTACCCTGGAAACATTTTGGAGAGTTTTAGACGAGACAGATGTGCTCGATATATAATTTTGAGTTGTATAATTGTATGCTTTGCGCATATGGAGCTCGAGTGAATTCTCTGCATTGCTATTTTCCACTCCTTTTCTGATATATTGATTAAGAGATGTTTTTCCCAGTGTCCTCTTGGATCTTTGAAAGGGAGGGACAGTAAAATAATTTTATATATTGCAGAGATGGTGTCTAAGTCCTTGAAATTGAGCCATATTTTTTACCAGCAAGAACGAGGGTGTATTCATTATTTTTGACATTCTAACTGCAATCATCTACTTCTGACTTCTGTCTCACTTCAAAGGCTGTCCTACTAAATCTTGTCTTACTTGTTTGGAACTTGGCTAGTTATTTTTTATGATCCATCTTATGATTCCATCTGTATTCAAATGGACTGCTGCTCCTTGTCTGTACACTTCCATGTCAGAACCTCACTAGAGATTTAACGCTAGTCCACATGCTCAGATGTCCCAGGAGCCAGACATGCAAGTGACACAACAGACTAAATTAAAGAAGCTCTTTTTTATCTAGGGAAGTTAGTATCACTGTTTTATATGGAGTGGTGCTACCTTTTCCCCATAACACACTCACACCATTACATTTTCTGTCCTTCATTAAGGTCATTCCTATTTCTGAAACTATTATAGTTGATCTCCAGTTGAACTATAGCAGTTGTGATGGGCCACCTCAGCCATTATCTAGCCAGATGCCACCTGGATGGAAGGACCGGGGAGAGTGCATCAGTGAGGCAATACCTCCCCTGGGACTTTGGAGGGCAGTGCCATTGGGCAGCTGTGGCACCACGGATTCCTGCAAGGCAGCCCTATTGGGTTCCGTGATGGCTGCCAGGGGGAGCTGCAGAGCCCTGTTGTGGACCTCACCTGGGAGTGATTACAGGTAATACTGATGAGCCACCTGGAACACTCCCGGGACCTGAATAAAAGGAGCTGCCTCACTCTATTCGGCAGGCCAGAGTCGGGAGGAGGAGGACAAAGACTGAAGAGGAGTGGAGGGAGATGGACTGGCGGCAAGAAGGGACTTTGTTGGGCTGTGAGCCTTATGTGGTGATTTGTGCACTGTGCTGTGGGGAGAAGGGTGAAACACTCCCCAACTGTAAATAAAATGTGTGCTGGGTGTTAAACCTGTGTCCTGCGTCTGTCTGTGTTTGGGTTAGGGCTGCTGCTGTACGCGTCCGGGCTTCACACCATGTAAATCAAACCATAGAATTACATATTTATTGTACCACTGTTGATTGTATACACCTCACCAGTTATATGAAAGAAATGATGCGTTGGTTAAGGTCAATTACCAACACAAAATTTGTGCTGTCACTGCATTATCAGAGCCCTAAAAGTCACATCATGTTACTCTAAAATATTGTGTTTTCATCTGCCTTTTTCGAATATTAAAATATTGTGGGGTGCAGTGCTGGCACAGCAACAAGTGCATTTGAGTCGCACTTCCAAGAGGTTGGGTTAAATTCAGAAGCTAGGCATGTTCTGTGTGAAGACTGTGTAACCAACTATAATCTGCCTTTCTCTGTGCTGTGTAAATGACTGTCAAGTCAGGGTTGAAACAAAAGTTTTTATTTTTCTTTCCAAAAACAAAAAGGGGTAAAAAAAAAGAACAGGGTGTTATATAAGCGGCTTCTCCCCTATGCCCCAACAACATCCACCACACTTCTAGCCTTTTATTTACACAATTTACAAAAAAATTACTCAAAATTTCCAGAGAGAACTATTTACAATACACATAGCTTTATACAATAGAAAATGTACTAACTTTATAATCATATATTGTTAACAAACAAAAAAAAAAAAAAAATAGAGTAGCATACCTTTCCGGGGACAAAAAGGGACAAAAAGTAACAGGGCGTCATATAAGCGGCTTCTCCCCTATGCCTATTAAATAATAAATTAAATCAATCACAAATTATTTTAAACAAAACTATTAATACAAAATAAATAAAATAAAAAATCGGGATAAGCTTGGGGAGAACTGAAAACACCACCTACCCCAACAGCATCCACCGCGCTTCTGACGGCAGAGCCAAGAAATGTGGTGCATGCAGGTTGTGAGGTGTAACGCTAATTAATGCCCGTACTACAACATATTATAAAATCGGTATACTACTAACCATTTACAAGAATCCATTAATTTTTGGGAAGTTCATAACTAAAAAAAAACCAAAATTACAAATAACATTTTACTTTTTCAGTGCTTTTCTTAGTACACACTGCTACAAAGAGCAGGCAGCTCCCTCAGAGGAGTAGAAGCAGGCCTCTTTGTCCAAGTTCTCCAAAGTGAGTAACTGGGTTTGACTATAGGAATATTTTGATGGTAAGAGAGCAAAGTGGGGACCACCATCCAATCCAAAAAGTACATCGAATTAATACTAATGACTGGGTTATAACCCAGCACGCTAGGTTTCTCTACTTAATGAAAATGTATGTTAGCTTGATGGGTGTCACTAAATTATCCTAGTAAGATCCATAGGTATTTGCAGCTACTGTGTGTTGAGAATATTGTTGTTGAGAATATGTTGAAAATATTTTTCCATGCTTGGACTTCTTATAGTTTATTTTTATTTCTGTTTTATTTTTGTAATATTTCTGATGACTTCATTCATGCTAGTATTGTGCTGGTCTCTAACTTTGCTGCTGCACATGCATAATTTAGTAATGTGGCAGTCAAAATGTTATTTCAATTCAATTCAATTCACATTAGTTTATTTTTGTCTGCAGTGAGTGCAGACAGGAAACAAAGTGGTTCCAAACTGATTAACATAAATGGGGCCCGACAATATTTGTCCATTAGTTGATTGTCCAGCTAAGGCTAGTTGACAACAGGGTAGAGGAAAACAATAACTCCAGTCAGCAACATCCCTGGAGAAAATAAATCTCTGGGGGGCCCACAGTCAAATATAACAGAGAAAATCAAAAGACAGAATCAGGCGCAGTCGCAATCCAGGAGACCTTTACTAAATGACCGCCCATCCCCTCCTGGTCATCCTGCAGAATATGTCAGTGCTGGGCCATCTAACGTGATGACTGAATCTTTTCATCATTTAATTCTAATGCTCCCAGTATTTCAGATGTCTGTTCCAAGGACAAGAAAACAGTTTGGCAGTAGAGCCAGGGCACAGAGAAGAGAAATAGATGAATAGAGAATAGATGAGGGTTAGGAATGGTTCATAATTATTGTATCTCATGTACTTTTGAACAAATAACTAACAATTAGAGATGCAGTATGCACAGCTAATCATCGGCTCTAATCACGGTATGCTAGACTAAAGTAGTGAGTCCAATTTAAAAACAAGCTGTTGCAGATGCAACCTTACTGAACTTAAAAATCAAGAAAGACTGAATCTCATAAAAGAACTGGAAATATTTTTTTAGGAGTTTCTGATTCCTAACTATTAGATCTCACAATTGTAATTCTTGTTTTGCCCCTTAGTGAATGCTTCTTTGATTGGCTGACTCATTTCAAAGCCTTGTCTTCTGTAGTCAGAACACAAGAATTTGAAGAATTTGTTTCTGATAAGTAGAACAACTTACAAAAGGAGGTCCCAACAGCTACAAAAAGTAGTGTCTTGAAAATGATTTGACATAACCTTTATTTTACAGAGCACCTTTCAATAGTGAACAAACAACCAATGCGCTCAATGTGTAGACTTCATTTACAGGCAGTTGGAGGTGCACTCCTTTGAAGTCAATTGTCTAATATGAAATAACCTGCGACTCAATCCAACTAGTCAAAGATTTGCTCTGACAAAATCAAACAGGTTTTTAGTCGTAGGGGTGGACTCTGTCAGCATGACTGCTGACAACTAATGAATGCTTATCCAGAAGGACCATACATATAATGCAGTGACAAGGAATAAGGAACGTGGTTTGTTTGGGGCCTCAAAAACAGAAGCAAGGCTCATCTGTCTCATGTGTTTTGTTCCACAACAGAATGGAAAAAAGGAAAAAAAATAGATTTCGGCTGAATTCACAGTAGCTGTTAACCCTTTTACAGCATAAAGGTCCAATCGGCAGCACGTTATTGGCTATCAGAAAAATGGAGTGAGCAAGACTGTCCTGGAAAGTTGGCATACAGTTGCTAAATGTGACATGCCCAGTGATTGTCGTTCGTTTGAATTGACATGGTCTGATGATGAGATCAGCAACAGCAATCGGGAGGTGTGATGTACCCAACAACTAGAATTTGCAAAATGTGACATCAGCTTTAGGTGGTTTTCCCCATTGTTTCTGCAAGCATGACCTGCCAAGTAGTCAGCCATTTTTTTTTCTTCCCTGTGTTTAAATTCTACCTCCATCAAAACAAAAGAACTCTGAAGTCTGAGATTTAGTGGAAGAATAATGTCTATTAGGCTATAGATTATATGCAGATTTTTGCTGCATTACTTGTGTTAACATTTTGAGGTTTCATCCTACATGATCGCTGTGCTGTTCACCCACTTATTGCTACAGGCTGCTATATTTTACTGAGCTGTTCCTTTCTGCCATGGTAGTTCCTCGTATCGCCAACATTCATTTACATATAAATGTGTGCGGAAGAGTGATGTAGTCTGACAAATTCTCCCCATACAATACTGAGTGATTGCTTGCTTGCTTAATTGATTGGAGGATTTATAGCGCAACTACATGTACGTGGTGCTTGTAAGTGATTTGCTTATTGGATGTCTAAGTGTTTGGCTGCCATCTATCTAACTGCAATTTTCATTCACTCAAGGCTACTGTTGATTTGTGTTTTCATTTCTGTCAGATCCAGATAGATTACTTATTATAAAAAAAAATAATCCTGTAATATCTAGCTCTTTATTGGCTAGAATGAATACAGTAAAAAATTATTTAAAGTATTTAAATTACTGTCCATGTGGACTTTGCATGATTTTCCCAACGTCCACATGCATTTTCTTTGAGTATCCTGTTTTCTTCCTATATCCTAATTATGTACATTTGAGATTATTTTCAATTCTAAGTCAGCTGGACTAAGTGGGTGTGGGTGTGCCTTGCAATGAGTTGGTTTCCACTTTGCACCAAGTATTGGTTTCCTACAACCCTAAATTAGTTACAAAGTGGGTGGATGACATGGTGGTTGACAGTGGTGTACAGATAAATAAGTCACTCAGACTATCTGTGCAGTTCTTCATTCCAGGTTCTGCAGAGACTTGAGTAAGTCATTTAACAAAAACAGTAATGGGCGTAGGTGGCACAAACTGTGTGTCAGCATTAGGCTGTCAACTTTAAACCAGGGCTTCTCCTTTTGTTTCTTCTTTCATGTGCCATTTTCTTCTGGCTCATCCCATCTCCAGCTCTTGTTTAGCAATGGTAATTGGGCTGCTTTCATGTGATAAGAAGGGAAACGGAAATACAAAGGAGAATTAGGAAGTGTGGGCGGGTGTAAACATAGAGTTCTGAAAATGCAGAGTCTAATTGTGCTCTGATTGGTTCATGTTTATTATGTAGCTTTCCCTGATTGGTTTCTGCTCATTACAACGTCTCGCTCCCTAATTGGCCACATTTCATTGAAAAAAAAAAACAAAACATAACATAGCGGTCACAGAGGAACGTGTTTACTACCTGTATGCATCTAAAGTAATTTTTAGAGTTTGAATGCTGCATACGTGCACAAAAGGCAAATAATTTTCTGGTTGCTACAGTTTTGTGATAACTCCTGAAGCCATTCCATCAAGGATGTTTCTGCTGATTTTTGGTGTGCCCAGTGTAGGCAAACGGCTACATCATTCAAGCTAAAAGAAAGGGGTGTCATAGATTCCCAGGGATATGTCCTCGCCGGGATGCCGGAAGAAGCAGGGGACCAGAAATGGGACAATATTTTCACTGGAGACATGGAGGACATGCTTGGAACCTTGGATGACAGCACTTCTGCCACACCTGGAAGTGCTGCCGGAAGAAATTCCAAGGTCACCCTGAGTGCTTCCGCCACACCAGGAAGTGACGTTAGGCAGAACACCTGGAGCCTATCCGGGTCATTATAAAAGGGCCCGCCTCCCTCAAGAAGCTGAGCTGGAGTTGGGAGGAAGGAGACAAAGCCTGTGAGGAGGAGAGAGGAGGTCATTATATAAGAGAAGAGAGAGAAAGAGATAAACTGTTGATATTGTGGTACTGTGGACTTAATAAAAAGTATGCATTTTGGACATTCTGGTGTCTGTCTGTCTGTGTCTGGGGGCATGCTTTTCACAGGGGATTTTAAGGTGATGTTTGTAGATGGGTGCAGAATTGGCTCAGACACAGGAAGCAGAGGGTGATGGTGCGAGGAACCTTATCAGAACTGACTGATGTTAAGAGTGGGATCCCTCAAGGGTCAGTGCTAGGGCCACTGATGATTTTAATATATATAAATGATTTGGTTTGGAATATAAATATCAATCTGTGTAAGTTTGCAGATGATACCAAACTAGGTGGATTGTCAAATAATTTATAATTTGTTGAATCATCACACAGGAATGTGGACAGCATACAGGCTTGGGCAGATTTTTGGCAGATGAAATTTAATGTAAGTAAATGTAAAGTATTACACATAGGAAGTAAAAATGTTAGGTTTGAATATATAAAGGGAGGTATGAAAATCAAAAGCACACCGTAAAAGAATGGATTTAGGAATCATAACACACTCAACACTATCTACTGCCAGGCAGTCTTCAGAAGCCATTAAGAAGGCAAACATAATGTTAGGTTATATAGCACGATGTGTGGAGTACAAGTCCAAGGAGGTTATGCTTGCTCAACCTTTATAATGCACTGGTAAGACCACATCTGGAGTACTATGTGCAGTTTTAGTCTCCAGGATACAAAAAAGACATAGCAGCACTAGAAAAGGTCCAGAGAAGAGAGGCTAGGCTGATTCCAGGGCTACAGGGGATGAATTATGATGAAAGATTAAAAGAACTGAACCTTTTTAGTTTAAACAAAATAAGATTAAGAGGAGGCATGAGTTGTTTAGAATTATGAAAGGAATTAGTACAGTGGATTAAGACTGTTACTGTAAAATGAGTTCTTCACGGGACACAGTCGGAAACTTGTTAAGGGTAAATTTCAAACAAACATTTTGAGGTTTTTCTTCACACAGAGAACTGTAGAGACATGAAATAAGCTACCAAGTAGAGTGGTAAACAGTAGAACTTTAGAGACTTTATAAACTAGAGTTAATGTTATTTTGGAAGAAATAAGTTGATAGGACTAAGGAGCTTTGTTGGGCTGAATGGCCTGTTGTCATCTGGATTCTTCTAATACTCTAATATGCATTTTCAGTCACTTTAGTGTTTCATAAATAATGTGAAAATGTTAGTGTGGATGAAGATAATTTTTGTTTTAAAATGCTATTTTTAAATGAAAACATAGTTGTGTGGATGTAGCCTAACTCTCTTATCCAATTCAGGTCAATGAAAATTGGCAGAGGTTACATCACCAGTTAGTGCAAAATGGGAACCCACTTTGAATGATGAATAAGCCCATACCAGGGTATAAATTCAAACACACACTTATGGGGCACATGCAATACCATGATAATGACAACCTAGAAATCAACAGTCTATAAATTAACATGGACAAAGTAGCTATAGAACAAAAAGACACCTAAAATAGAAAAACTATAACGGGAGACATTAACATAAATGATATCACAATCATAATATATGTAAATCATAACAACATGCTTGCAAGAAAAATTAAAAAACCCAAACAATAAAATATTTACAGCACAATGCAAAAAGCACAAATCTCTCCATCCACTATCCACTTCTAGCCTGAAGGGGGCAGTGCAGCTCCCCAAAACTGACACAGACAGTCACAAGTCCAGCACAACACATGGCTTTTATTTTGCTGTGGGAAACTCTTCCCAATCTTTTCCAATCCAAACACTTTACAAGAAGCACAAATACATAGCACACTGCCCTTTCATCATCTTTTCTTTCTGTCTTCTTCTCTCTGTCTTTCTCTCTGTCTCCTCCTTCCTCAAGAAAGCTTCATCCCCTTCCTCCCAACTTTGGCCCCAGGAGTGAGGCTGCCCCTTTTATGCTGCACCCGGGGTTATTTCCAGTGGCTCGTTATTGTTGTCCTCTGGAAGCACTTCCGGATTAGGTGGGAGCCCAATGAATTAGGGCTCAGGAGTAACCCTGCAGCACCCCCTGGTGGCACCCACGGGACTCAACAGGGCTGAGTTGCAGAACATCATCTCCATGTTCCACGAAACCCTTCCTGAATTTTTGGTGCCATAGCAACATAGCAGGGTAAGATAATGCTCTATGCATGCTCTCTTCCCCGGTCCTTTCAGCATAAAGGCGTTCCGGCCTGGTAAGGGCCCTGACTGTCAACCACACTGTCTTTCATTTAGTGAATTCCTACTTCCAACACCGTAGTTGGTTATCTCCAGTTTAACTATAGCCATGTGAATCAATACTTAGCATTACATATTTATTGTACCACTGTAGACTGCATACATGTGATCTCACCAGTTACAAGAAAGAAATGACGCTTTGGTTAAGGTCAGTTACCAGCACTGTCACTTTCAAAATTTGTGCTGTCACTGTACTATAACAGGCTTACAAGTCATATCATGCTACACTAAAATCTAAAAAGTGTGTTGACTAATACTACTGGCTGGGTTATAACCTATTGCACTAACTTTCTCCACATTATGAAAATGTTTTCCATGCTTGGATTTCTTATTGTTTATTTTTATTTCAATTTTATTTTATTTTTGTTGCATTTCTGATAACTTCATTCATAGTAGTATTGTGCTGGTCTCTGGTCTTGATGCTGCACATGCGTAATTTAGTTAGTTTAGTTTAGTGTGGCAGTCAAAATGTTATTTCAATTCAATTCACATTAGCTTATTTTTGTTTTCAATGAGTGCAGACAGGAAACAAAGTGGTTCAAAACTGATTAACGTAAATGGGGCCCAACAAAATCTGTCCATTAGATAATTGTTTCGCTAAGAACAAGACAGAGGAAAACAAAATCTCCAGTCAGCAGCATCCCTCGAGAAAATAAATCTTTGGGGGGTCCATAGTCAAATATAACTGGGAAAGTCAAAGACACAATTAGGTGCAGTCAAAATCCAGGACACCTTGACAAAATGGCCCCTCACCTCCTCCTGGTCAACCTACAGAATATGCCAATGCTGGGCCATCTAATCTGATGACTGAATCTTTTCATCGTTTGATTCTAATGTTCCCAGTATCTCTGATGTCTGTTCAAGGACAAGAACAGAGTTTGGCAGTAGAGCCAGGACACCGTAAAGAGAAACAGATGAATAGAGAATAGATGAGGATTAGTAATGGTTCATAATTATTGTATGGCATATACTTTTGAACAAATAACTAACAAGTAGAGATGCACTATGCACAGCTAATCATCAGCTCTAATCAGGGTATGCTAGACTAAAGTAGTGAGTCCAATTTAAAAACAAGCTGTTGCAGATGCAACCTTACTGAACTTAAAAATCAAGGAAAGATTGAATCTCACAAAAGAACTGGAAATATTTGTTTAGGGGTTTCTGGTTCCTGGCTATTACATCTCACAATTACAATTCAAACTACACACTGTCTCTTAGGTCATTGAAGGTGTGAGGCAGCTGTTATGGGTTTACTTACATTTAAAAAAAGTAGGAATTGTTGGATAACCCATATATTTAGGTCTTTATTTCTTGTTTAAGTGCAAAAACCATTAATTCATTTAACAGAGAAATCCAAAGAAACGTCAACAGCAGTTTAATTTTATTCTACATTTTGTACTGTTATATAGAGCTAGGTTTTCCAACACTTCTTGCAAATGAGATGAGTGAAAATCTAGACAAGCACTCATTGTTTGTCAGGAGGTCTTTTGTTATTGTGTTTTATTATTCTTTTTGCAGAACTCCTGTCATCCCGTTTATTTGTTCAATTAGTTTTGCTTTCAGTGCCATCTTCATTAGGACAAATAAATTGAAAGCAGGTGCACAGCTTGGCTGGGTTTTCATGTCACTCAAAGCTGCTTTGCATTTGTTTTTAAAATACCCACAGTAATAAACAAAGGTTTAATGCATTAATCAAGTATACATTCGATGCAAAATCTAGCGGTTTTATTGAGCTCAGAAAAAAAGGTAAGCAGATCACATTTTTAGAAATACAGATATGAATAAATACAGACCAATGAATGTTAATTCCATTCTGCTTCAAAGTGAAGAACCATACTTAATATGCAGTTTTAAAGAGAATTATTTATTAGAAGTAACAGTGTTTTTCCGCAGTCTCAGTGGAGGCAGCTGGAAGTGCGGGTGTGTAAGAATGATGTGCGCTAATGTTGGGGGAGTCATTTTGTCTGTGAGTGATAGATCTCCAAAAATACACCTCATTCAGAAAATAACAGGTGACAGTCATTCACTGTCATAAAATAAAAGGAAATTATGAATTTGTGGTTATGAGCCACGATTGGTGAGCTCTTTCCCTGTCTATTTCACACTTGTAAAGACAGTGATAATGCCATGCATCCACCAATGCAACTCAAAGTACAAAACCTGACTTTCTATCTGAGTATACTCTACAAGGTAAAATGTTAAGTGAGTAATCAATATGTTCATAAAAAATGAATTAGTAAATACAAGAACAATTAATATTTGTGCAGCACTTCACTTTATTGCATGGTTTAGGCCAGGCATTGAACAAACTACCAAACACAAAACCAACAAGGAATAAATAATGGTGGTAGAAATACCCTGTATCTTCAGAGAGTGTCCTCCAGGTACTCATATTCTGTTCAGATATCCCAATAGATGTGCATATGAGATTGACTGGTGAGTCTAAACTGGTCCCAGTGTGTTTGTAAGTGAGTGTACCCTGCAGTGGTCTTCTGTCTTGGTCCTAAAGCTACAATTCCATGACTAACTCATTGACTGACTTACTGACTAACAAGAAATTCTTAGCTGTTTGCAGAAAAAGTTTTTCACCAATGGAGCAATATTATGGACTTGAGGCCCCCCAAAAAAATCCAACCTCATTGAAAATGAAATAAAAATCAGAGAAAACGGAATCAATGTCTTGCATTTAATAGTAGGAAAGGACAACTTTAGTGCCAATGTACTGTATGACACTTTCACAACAGCACAGATGGTATTAAGCCTGACTGCAAGTCAGCGGCATCGTGGATTGAGTCTTAATTGTATGCTTTTTTATTCTGATCTTATTTATGTTTCATATACAAAAATATATGCAGAAGAGTAGTTATCAACACCAGCTAAGTGATATCAATTGTTTATTTCTATAATGTTACCTCCTATTTATTCAATTTTGTTCCAAAAAATTAAAGATTTTGGTACCATTCAGTCTTTACTGCTTTCTGTTTCTTACATCTTCTAGTATTCGGTGATTTCCATTTGCATTGGGGACGGGCTGATTGAACAGTTGGCGGTCCCGAGTGGTCATAGAGAGACCGTGTTGAAAATTGCTCACCCACATGTTTGGGGCGGTGGTCATCTCAGCAATAAGAAGAAGGTGGAGGCGGGGGGGGTCATATTTTTCATCCATTTTAAGGGATGCGGAATGGTTTTGTAAGTCTTGACCCGACTGTCAAGTTGTTTCCGCTCATAGACCCGCTAGGGCTCCCCTTTCAGTGATGCCTATTTTAGGTGTCCCATTCGAGTTTGGTTAGACATTGTTGGCCAACTTCCCAAAAGTAAGAATTGTTTCTGTATCTGCTTGTGTTAGATGATTATGCAACAAGATATCACATATTTGTGATATGTGGGTCACAGACTTGCACAGGAGAAAAAAAAGTTTGAGTCCATGTTTCCAAGAAAATCAGTTTTATGGTTGCTAACAGTCTCATGCATTTTATTCAAAGAGGAGCTGTCACATTAGTACATCAGTCCTGCATTATTTCCCTTCGTCAGATTAAAGGAACAGATAGCCTCCTTCATCAAGCAGGTTCATTCTGGAAGAGAGACGACAGAAAGTGAGCACATGGACAGATCAGCGGCCAATTTTACATTTACTTAGTTGGCTGACACCTTTATCCAAGGCAACTAACAGCATTTATGATACAATTGGTTAAGTTTATTTCTACAGACAGGTCAAGTGACTTGCTTATGGTCACACAGTGTCAGTAGCAGGATTTGAACCCCAACCTTAGGACTTAAAGTTCAAAGTCTTAACCACTAGACCACACTGCCTGTTTTAAATGTTCCCTGCATCAACCATCGGGAGACAGACACATAACGCGGTGACCCTGTGAACTTGCAGATGAAGACAGTTTACTTCCAATTTGTATATATTTTTCATACAATGTCTTTGCGCATAATTTTTTCACTTTTTGTTTTTGATTATTTTTCTGTCTGTCATTTGTGAACTGACTGTGGAAGAAGAAGGAGGAAGAAAAGGCTTTTTGTTTATTTTTGTTGGATTTTTACTTATCACCTTTTGTTTTGGAATTACTGTAATTATTGTATATAGCATCTGCACTTATTTTTCTTGTTTTTGTTAATGTAAATGCATTGATCTGTATATATTTACAAGACATTACTGTAAATAGTTATTTGAGTGAACCAGAATTCTGTTTTTTGGAATAGTCATCATTATCTATGTCTCAGTTCTCCAATCCCCTGGATGTTCGGTTATGGCTTCAGGTGACTGGAGTCTGAAACTGTGCAACGGTGCCATTGCATAGGGCACCACCTTGTCTGATGACGTATGATTTAGTTCACATCATGGGCACCTTCTTTGGAGAATTTACAGTTACACCTCCTGCAGCTTTGAGTTTTCTCCACAGAGTTCTACTGTCCAAGAACAAGCTGAACAGTTGATTAGCAAATACAAAGTTATTGGGGCAGGTGTGAGTGCTGGTCCTAGATCGACTATTCCATCCAGGGTTGGATCCATCACAGTGTCCATTATGTTCTCTGTAATCCTGTACTTGAAACAACAAATTAAGATAATTCATGAATGCATGACTTTGGTTAGCATTACACCATAAAATTATTAAATTTTTTAGCAGTTTAAGGAAAAATATATGAATAAATCACAGAGGCAGTAGAGGTTGTAGTTTTGTTTTTTACTCATAAGACAGATAAGTCTGTAGTAGTAGTAATAAGAAGTCAAAGTGCTACTGTAATGCAGAATATTGCTATGCACAAAAAAAATGTTTTTTTTTGCCCAGACACTTTGAATTATATCTTCTGTTGTGAGCCATGCAAAGTGATTCAGAATACTCTCATAAATTCATAGGCAATGTAGAAGGATGAGAGAAAAACAAAAATGCATCAATTCCTGTTGTTACCTTAATAAGTGAGATTGGGTTGACAGCTGCAAATGTGTCATTTATAAGGCATGGAGAGTCACACAATAAAATGAGATTCTTCTTATTATTTCATATTTATGTTCATCTGAGGAAGACAAACTGGTGATGCAATTAACACAGTCCAACAAACTACTGGTCCCGTATTACTTAGCTGGAAAATGAAAATCTTCTGAGTAAAAATATCATAGTTGCTTAAATAGCAAGAGTGGTCTAACACTTAATAAATATGACCACCTTAACAGGGGGACTGGTGGTCCATCTCAGATTGGTTCCTTCCTTGTGTCCATTACAGAAAAAAGGCTGTAGAACCAGTGAACTTGAACTGGACTAAGTGGTTTACAAAATGAATGGATGGGTGTATATGAAGTAAAGTATAATAAGTAGACCAAATTGATGCAAGGAGTCATTGTTGCCTGTCAAAGGTCAGTTATAAATAACATCTTTCTTTTTTCCGTACACATTTCAGGTTTTATAGAGTATATGTATAAATATAAACTGTAACCCAAAAAGAAAAAAATAAGACTTTATTGCAACATTATTAAAATAAAAAATGAATGGATGGGCCAGCTCCTTGCTTATCATTACAAAATAATTCTGTTTAGCAGTTTAAGGAACAATGTATGCATAATGAAGGTTCTGACTAAAATACAAAGGAAATACACAACAGAGGTCTATGCGTGTAGGTCTGAATCCCTTCTCTATTTTTGGGATGGCTGTTTTCTTACCCTACCAAATATCTTTCTACACATTTCCCACTATACCTTTATTTCCTTCCTCCTGCCAGGCAAGCTCTTGCCTATTACTTCACTCCCAGTCTTCAGAACTTGTCTTCTGATTTGGTTGTGAGCTCTGATCCATTCCTGTCAAGAGTTTCCTCCAGTTTTCAGGATTTTTCAGATGGTGTACAAAACTGTACTCACTGACACTTTGGCTTGCATTGCAATTTCTCTAAAGGAAAGACCTACATTTTTAGGGAGATACATTTCATCATTCTTATTAATGTTTATATTTCCTCCTCCGCTAATGGGGACTTATCAACGGAAATGATTCACTCTGTCACCAACACTTTAATGATGACTCACTCCTACAATGCAGTTATAATATGTGGTGACTTCAACCTTTGGAAGGAGCTATGACAAACTTCTATCAGTTTGTGACATGTTCCACTTGAGGAGATAACAAGCTGCACCTGCTGTATTCAAAAATACTGAAAGCCAGAAGTCTACGTGACCATCATCATCGAGTCCTTCCATGAGAACCCTAAATACAAAGAGGACTGTTTGATTTATATTAAGGAAGATTGCCCAGAGGGGACTGGGCGGTCTCTTGCTCTGGAATCCCTACAGATTTTATTTTTTTTCTCCAGCCTCTGGAGTTTTTTTTTTGTTTTTTCTGTCCACCCTGGCCATCGGACCTTACTTATTCTATGTTAATTAATGTTGACTTATTTTTATTTTTTATTGTGTCTTCTATTTTTCTATTCTTCATTTTGTAAAGCACTTTGACCTACATTTTTTTGTATGAAAATGTGCTATATAAATAAACGTTGTTGTTGTTGTAAAAGGTAAAGATGCTTTTAAGTGTAAACTACTGGCTCCTTTAGGCAAATCTGACCGCCTCATCTGATCCATCTGATTGATCTTATTTCTAGCTACAAGCCTGTTATTAGACAGCATCATGTCACCACCAGTATAGTGAGGAAGTGGAGTCTGGAGGCTAAAATGGCTCTGAAGGACTTCTTCCAAATGACAGACTGGGAAATGATGTGCGTCTCACATGAAAATTATATCGAGGCACAAAGAAAATATGTTGCTTTACAAACAACAAACCCCAGATTACTAAGGAGCAAAACGGTCTGCTTAATGAGAAAAAGACAGCATTCATATCTAGTGACAAAGAGGCCCTGAAGGATGTACAGGGTGTAGTAAAGAAAAACCTAACTGAAGGAAAGGATGCTTACCAAGCTAAAATAGAAAGCCAACTCACTCAGAATAACATGCAATGATGTCTGGAATGGACTAACAATAAATACTGGAATCAAGAAATCTTGTGATAGAAGGTGATATAGACAACCTTAATGCCCTGAACAATTTTTTAGAAAGATTTTCTCTCCCACTGCCACCATCTTTTAGTGACCAGTCTTCCCCACACCATCCCTACTACATCAACAACTCCTACCACGTCAACTGGAATGGCCAGTGGTGAGTCCACCCCTGACCATCAATGTGGGCTGTACATAACTGAAGACTAAGTAAGAAGAGAAATTAAGAAGCAACACACAGGAAAAGCTGTGGGATCAGATGGAGTCAGTCTTTGAGTTCTTAAGCCTATGTTGACCAACTTGTGGTGTCCTCTGTCACCTGTTCAGTGTGTCCTTAAGGCTTCAGAAAGTGTCACTGCTGTTTAAAACATCCTGCATTGATCCTGTTTCAAAGAAGGCAGGCACATCTTCACCTAATGACTACAGACCACTGGCATTTATGTCTCACATAATAAAGACCTTAGAGAGACTGGTCCTGGACTATGCGAGTCCTCTTGTGGTAGACCACCCGGGCCAACTGCAGTTTGCCTATTGGACAAAGACTGGAGTGGAGCATACAGTTATCTGTCTGTTCCACAAGGCTTATTCTCACATGGACAAAGCTGGCAGCACTGTGAGGATTATGTTTTTTGATTTCTATAGTCTTTCCAATAGAATCCAGCCATCCCTATTAAGGGTAAACTTAGAGGTATGCAGGTAGATGAGCCTGTGGTGTCCTGGACAATGGACTATCTGTTGGGCAGACCAAAGTTTGTGAGACTTAAGGATTGTGTTTCTGTTACGGATGTGAGCAAACACTGGAGCACCACAAGGTACAGTCCTGTCTCCTTTTCTCTTCATGCTGTACACCTCAAACTATAAATATAGCACTAAGTCATGTCACTTGCAGAAATTCTCAGATGATTCTGCACATATGAGATGTATTGATTTATAGAATGAGACAGAGTCTATTAGTCGTGTGGAGAATTTGTTTCTCGGGGCAAGGAGAATGTATTTATTTATTATTTATATACCTATTTATTTATTTATATAAAAGCATCTATAAAAAGCCAAATTTCCCCCTTGGGGACAAATAAAGTTCTATCTATCTATCTATCTATCTATCTATCTATCTATCTATCTATCTATCTATCTATCTCTCTTTTTCTACTGTTATATGGTTTGGGAGTAATCAGCAAAATTTGGAACACGTGTCAGAATTGTTTGTATCACCTTTCAAAACTTAAATAACTTCAGTTGCTACAGAAAAGCTGTAAGTTGGTAACTCATCAGTCATTCCCTGAAATAGGCCCCTTTGTATAGCTCTGAAAATTACATTACTTTTTGGTTTTTGGTAACCTAAATGTTTTCAGCCTCTGATAGTTTACCGCTTACCTTTGTACCATTTCAGGCTGTTCACTAGACTGGCACTGCTTACATTTTAATAAAAACTGGAAAATGGTGGTGTCCTAAAACTTGCCAGTAGTATATATACAGTGGATTCAAAATATTCAAACCTTTCACTTTCTGCACACTTTATTGTGTTGTAGATTTAATTTTAAGTGGATAAATTTGCCATTTTGATCACCAATATGCACTCAATAAGAATTTCCTGTGGCACTCCAACATGTAGTCAGATGTATCCTGTTTGTTTTAATTGAGATGTGTTTAGAACTTGATTGAACATTTTTAGAAAAACACATACTGTACCTGTGTATATAAGATTCCACAATTCACACTGCATGTCAGGACAAAAGCCAAGACATGAAGTCCAAATGGGGACACATGCAGCTGTATGCATTTTTTTTTATATCATGGCCGCCATGATGTCATAGGTCACAAGGTATGCATATCACATGTCTAACAAGCCTACAGCACCATAGCAACCAGACACACAAAATGGTGATGAATATTAAAAAAGTGACACAAATGGCAACATCATATAAATCTAGAGAAACGAAATTTAAAATCCAAAGTTACAAATGAAACAAAATCAAAATCCGCAGAAACCTCACTGTACTCCTAGATTGTGTCACACATGTACATTTGGGAAAGAAGTTCAGGGCTTGTTGACCTGTAATTCTTTTCCTCATATTCTGCCTTCAGATCCATTGATCAGCGGAGGGCCGCTTAGTGCCGTCACTTCTTCACCTCTTCCTTGCATACCTCATAACCAGGGTTGTTGCCATCTTGTTGTTGGTCTAGCTAAGGACTTGCATATGGAAAGATGTTATCAGGTTTTTTCCACTAAATCATTTTGTTTTTCAACTATGAAGGGATCACCGGAAGGTACCCAAAACCTTTATGATCTTTTTGTACTTTTGTTACATTGGGAAACCAGTCCCTTGCAGGATGCACATCTAGTATCTGAAGAAAAACCCTTACAAATTCTTTAATTTTCTGAGTTCATCTTTGCATCAAAATGTCATTTGGAATTGGTGGCTTATTTTAGTTGCACATGGACAAACAGAACCACTGTTTTATTCCTTTTACCTCTAAATTTAGGACAAGCCTTCTTATCTCCTGTTAGTGAAATTGATTAATTCAGCCTTACGGTAATTGCACCATGATCTTGTTTTCTGACAAAAATATTTTCTACTGAGGATTTACAAACCTGAGTTTCTGACAGTGTCCAAGAAGTTCATTGTAGCTAGGCTTGGAGATGGACAAACTTCTTTATCTGTTCAACAGTCTTTTTGTCACTTTTTATATTTGTAATGCACTGTTGGTGTTCTGACAGACATCTGGGGCCTCATGCATAACACCGTGTGTAGAATTCGCACTAAAACATGGCGTACGGAGAAAAGTTGAAATGTGCATATGTACAAAATAATTCAGATGTAGACAACCGTACGTAAGCCAACTTCCACACACTTCAGCTACATAAATCCCACTCAGCATGAAATATAATGCTTGTGCATGCACCTGCTACCCCTCCCAGACTCCTCTCAGAATTACGCCTCTTTGAATATGCAAAACAATATAAATATTCCCTTAAGTTTGGCGTTCTGTGAAAAGACAATGGCAAAAGCGCAAGGAAAAGAGAAAAATATCAGCAAATGCCAAGTGGAGGCAAGGAAAAACATACTATTTGTTGGTTTAAACAGTTGTATAAACAACAAAATGAAGCTGATCAAAAGTTCAAGATCAGAAAGTGGCACAGTGCCCGAAATAAAAAAGAAGTTGTCAGATATCAAAGTCGCCGTGAAAAGGCGAGTCGTAGCCCACCGTCTGAGTGTCATATGGAAGCTTATTAGGGTACAGAGAGAAAAAAAAAAATAGGGACACAGTGGGGAAAAAAAGTTTGAAATGTCAACTTTAATCTCAAAATTTCCACTTTAATCACATAGTTTATTTTGTCATTAAAGTAAAACAACAAACTTAATCTTAAAATCTTTTAATTTACTAGTTTCTCAAATCCAATCGTAGCTAAAGTAGCACGTTAAATGCCTCATATTCTATGTATTCTTCTGTGTACTCTATGTGATTGAATCACTATTTGCTTCTTAAACGGGTTTCTCTTAGGCCAACAGGACACAGAATACAGTACATTACATTCATGATGTTACAGCTCTCTGAACAACTTAAATACTAAGATGTATACTTGATATCATTTTCATGATGAAATGAATGAAAGCATGTATTAAACATTGGGCCACAGTGGCGCAGTGGTAGCAACGAGCTGGCACCCCGTCCAGAGATTGCTGTGCCGTGTGCAACCCTCGGTGAAATAATTTATTACAGCAGCACTGAATCTTTCAAACATACTAATCCCCAATTCCTGTCCTTCCTTTTCTTTCTCCAAGTACCCAATCGCTACACAATCATCTCTTTAATAAAAGTCAAGCCATCCGTAAGCTTAAAACTCAGATTCTTCAAAACTTTTAAGGAACATTGAAATATCTTCCTAGTACATGTTTAATTATCCCAGCCATCCATTGTCACGCCAATTACAGCAAGCATTCAGTGCGAGGCAGGAACAGTCCCTAAATGGGGTGCAAATTCATCGCTACCGCTGTCCACCATGTACACAGGTTTAATAACAGTATGTATTATTTAAATGAAGCTAAAAATTTATCTGTATAATGGGATATATATACTTTACTGCATTTCATCTGTAAAATGATATCAAGAGCTCCAAGAAGACAGCACCTGGAAATCTAAATTGACTTAGAAGCCAGTTGTCATCATCTGTAAATACCTGCTCTCTTCTGTTGAACTGAATTTAATTCCTATATTGTTATTGTATGGTAGAATGAGATTCAATATGCAAATCCTCAATAAACTTATTTTCCTATAAAATAGTAAAACAACAACAAATAATAATAATAATACAATAACAAAATGAAAAATAAACAATATGAAAGCATAAGTGGCTCAGGTTATGCAATATTACAACTGTAATGCAAGTTTACAGTGAGGCAATTGTACTTGTACAAACAGTACAAAAAATTGTAAGTACAAACAGTTCTGCCGGGAGCACTTGATGGACTGGGTGAGTGTGTTTAGAGCTCTTAGGATGAAACTGTTACTGAACTGTTTTCTGGTTTATGCAGAAAAGGCTCTGAAGCGTTTGCCAAATGGGAGAAGTTCAAATAGACTGTGTGCATGGCTGAGGCAGCATGTGCATTGCTGTAATAAGCTGTACCCCAATAATTCTCTCCGCTCTTAACACAATCTGCAGTAGAGCTTTCCGATAAGATTCTGTAGAGCTGTGATTCCACACTCAGATACAGTGGGTTAAAACTCTGAGTGGTGGACTGAGAGTAACAATGCTAAAGCAGCTGTAGTATTTGGAATAGTTAGGCCATTCTGTGCACCATTATATGGTTACGGGTTGATTACAATCAGATGCCTTAAACTAAAAAATGATATGCAGTTAATGACAGTGTAGTTCATAAAGCCACATCAGGGATCTGAATCTAAAAAGTAAAGGGAAGCCACCCGGGAACAGTAGCACTGCTTTGACGCTGGGTTCCGCTGGTTTACAAAACCGAGCCAAAAACTTGCATACGCTATGATTTGAGCTGGCTTGAGAATCTGTGTGGCTTTCCGCCAAGTTTATTTTTTATACATTGCGATGTGAGCGTGGAAACAGGCATACGCACCATTTATACATGAGTCCCCTGGACTTGAACTCTTGTCACTGACAACTAATTATTTAGTACTCATGACATACTGAGTGCTTTGTGTTTTGAGCTCTTCATTTTTTTAAGAATTTTTTCTTGGCTTATCTTTGTTAAATGGATTTTATTTGATCTATCATCACAGCTATAATTTGAATTTGTTGAAAAGAGGTCTAAAACATCTCTGTGGCCAGAACTGAGTGTTCATTTGAAGGCATATATTATTTCTATAGGAAGAAGCCACACAAGCCTAGAGGTTATTATTATCATTTTTTATTTGGCTGACACCTTTATTCCAAATGGCTTACAAGATCAGAACATATTTTAACTGTTCCACAGATGTTATTTGCACTTGGTGCACAAGCATGTTAAATGACTTGCTCAGGTCACCCCGAGAGGCAGAGGTGAAAATTGAACCAGCAACCTCAGAGATAAAGTTGACTGACTTAAGGACAACAATATAGATAAAACTGCACTCCAAACTTTGACATTAGATTGTCAATGTAAGTGCAGTATGTGTGAGAGACAAAATAACACCTTTATGAAATGTGGCGCAGGAAAGTGTATTCAGTTATTAAAAGACCTTGAGAAGGTTGATCATTCACAAGGCCTGCTAAAAACTGCAGGGATATGCTGTAAGTACAGTTTCCAAGGTGGTAAACAAGAGGACGTTAATTAAATAGCTCAAATGTGTTTAATTTGTCATGGAGCCAAAAACAATCTGAATTGGCATGTATGCATTGAGTGCAGAATAGTTTCAGTGTTTTCAAGAAAGTGATAAAAGGCCATTGTGCCTTTAGGCATATGCTAATTAAAAATGTGATTAAATGTATTCCTTATCTATAAAACCCAGCTTCGTTTTTCAAGCTTTTGTCTGATGCACAATATAAATGCTTTAGGCCCTCTGTTAGGTCAGGAAAGTTGGAGCCTATGTCCATAGCACATTTAAATAAAAAGAAAATTCCAACAAATCCTTGCTAGCTATAGACCAGTGCACAACAATTAATCACAATATTTCAATTTGAAACCTCACAAGCTCTGACCAATCAGATGTCCTGTAAGTGGAGGCAGTGGCAAAATAGTTTAGTTTAGCTGTGTACCCCGCGAAGAAGTGAAAAACTCAGTCCTCAGCACACTCCAAAAGTAAGGCCTCTTTCCTTAATGTATTCCAGACAAAATAAGAATTTCTTACTCAGAAATTCTTGGCTCATCGTCCAGCTGAAGAAGACTTCCATTTAAATTCTGCTTTACGAAAATGGCAACCCCCCTGTTTCTATCTGTCTATCCTTCCTAAACATGTGCCCCCATCTATGTTATACTCATCACCATCTTTGTTATTTAGCCAGTTTTCTGTTTTTGCAATAACATCATAATTATGCTCAGCCACATACACCTTCAACTCATTTGTTTTATTTTTAATACTGCTAACAGTAAGACATACTACTTCTTTTGTTTTAGGCTAGAATTTATGTTACTATGCATATTTGTTTTTATACCATCATTTATCCCTTCAGCTACAGTTCTAAACCTGGTTTGTCCTAAGGTGGTGTATGGCCATGCCTGCTACCACCTTTGACTCCATCTTTGTCTTCCTCTTTCTTTTGTGAAGTTCATTGATTTTTTTTTTCTATTTTCATTTGAATTTTTGGGTTTTGGAATTTGGCTGATTTTTCTCATTTTGTTTTTAGATTTTTTTTAGATTTCCTTTTGCTAATTTAGAATTTAAGTTTTGCTATTTTGTAGTTTTGAACTTATCTTCTGATGTACTTGGGATTTTCATATAATTTTAAAATTTTGAATTTTTTTAGTTTGTATTGGGATTTTCTCTTTATTAAATTAATGTATTTTAGAATTAAGACTTTTTTTTGTAGTTGCCCTCTTTTTTATTGATATTTTGAAATCTTAGGCATTGTTAAACAAGAGACACAAAGCAGAAAAAGATTTGGGGGTCCACCTCATATATTGTGTACAACTGCACAATAAAGCAAAATTGCTGCAAAGTAGTGTCTGGGTCAGTGTCCAAAACAGGACAGGGTGGAAAGGGAAGGTGCTTGGCTTTTGTAATTGTAGGGGAGGAAGAGGCATGTCCATGGGGGGGGGGGGGTTCAACCCAGAAATGATGTCAGAAGGAGGGCGTGGCTAGGAAGGGTATGCAGGAAGTGGTCAAGAATTAAGTGGGCTTCTGTTCAGAGTGATCTGTAGAAGAGGGAGAAGAGAGGTTAGTGCACTTTTTCAATCCCTTGCTTCGTGTTTTGCCCTTTAGCTTGCCTCCCAAGCACATGTGTGTGACAGCATTTATTAATTTTTTGGGTGTGATTCACATGACATATATCCACATTTGGTGAGCATATTCAGAGTAATCACAAAATAGTAACTGTGTTTTTGTAGCACGAATTATTCAAAATACTCAGAACCAGAGTGAGACACAAATATTTGTCAAGGAAATAAACCTGGGAATTGTAGTGTTGGTCATGTAATGCATGATACTTGCCCCAAAAAACGTGTTTTCAAACATTTATCAGGTCAGGTTAAGAAGAAGAGTCTTTGCCCTTTTCCAGTTTTCACTCTGCACTGATGACTATATGCGAGAATCCCAGTCCAGTGGGATTTAGCAATACCTTCCACGTGCCCAAGATATAGTGTCATAGTAAAGATTTTGACAGTGGGCCACCTAAAATTTAAAACCATGGTTAGTGTGTCCAGCAGGGAGTGCTAGCTCCCTGGGAATGAGTTCTTTCATGATTTTGGCATGTTATGCAACCCGAATTTATATAGATACAAAATAAAAGGCGATACCCCTCCCTAGTGATATGGTGGTAAAAAATCACGTAGGAGAAATAACTTAGTTTGTTTAATGTCAGCTTATGCTGCATAACAGATGAAGGAAGCCAATGACAAAACCCAGTTCGGGAGTGGGGGCCCGATGTGTAGGGTCTGCCATTATCACTGTTGCAGTGGAAGGATTTTCAGGATCAGATGATGTTATCTCCCATCCGCCCGTCGGCTTTAAAGGTGTGCCAGGCAGTGTTCCAAGGCTTTATATTCTTTGTTCCACGTGCAGGCCCCCATGCAATTCCTTCCAAACAAGGCAGCGAGGATAAAGTTTCATGCTGACTTTGACAGACAAAAAATAATATAGAGCAGTTCTCAGTCTGACTGCACTTTTTCTAGTTGTCTCTATCTGTCTTATATTATAATGCTTGCCTAGCTTGCCTATAAGGTGAACGTTTGTACTAAATCTGGCTCTGTGTCAGCTGTGCATGTGAGTAGAAAAAGGCAGATTTATAAGATATATTTGCAGAATACAGGGACATATTAAACTTATGCTTATTACAGTTAGTTAGGAATTATCTGGTTTTCACAACTAGCAGGCACATACAAATTAAGAATCTACTATATAATAAAATGCTGCTGTGTGTGTCCAGTCCCTCTAAGAAATCTCGTTGGTCCGTTTGACTTTGGTAATGCAATCGACAAAGGAAGTGTTGGGCAAGAGAGGTTGAGGCACATGAGTAGTCAAGGTGTAGAAGGGACACTGAGAGTCACTTTCAAAGAAGGGAATTATTTGCAAGAATATGAATGATGTTTTCACAGTGGGTAATGGGGACAGAACTGTTATATGTGGTAGTCAAAAAGCGGACAGAAGGCAGATAATGTGGCTCAAAATGGCTGAGTCTGGGAAGCAGGTTTTACAGGAACACACTCGAGAGAGGAAACACATGAGGATACTGAAAAAAGGTATAGGAGGAAAGCTGAGGGTACACATAAGGCAAGAGATATCAAATATCAAATATTTTTAAATGTATTCTATTACCTGTGACATGGGACGAAATGGATAATACAGTATTTAGTGTGAAGGCCCTGCCAGACCTAATCACTATTTTGAAAAATTGTCCTAATTATAAAAGCTTTACTATTACTCACAAAGATTTGCTTTGTTCCTTTGCCCTTATGTGGATAGGCATGAGTGTCTGTCTTATAAACTAGTTGCTACAGAGCAAACAAAAACACACAAAAGAAAATAGTGAAAAAGCTTTAAACATTGCAATATGAGTCCTCCAGAAACATGCTCAAAATTACTAAAGAAATTAACTTGCTAAATTTACTGGCTATTGAATTTGTTGGTTAGTCCAAACTGAGTTGATAAATGATTTTAGCGACACAGAAATTACGTTAATTTTAGAGGAAGTTGAAGAAGAGTTGCCAGAAACAGACAAAAGATCATAGTAAAAAGTCCAGAAGTAGCTAGAAACCTGCATGAAGATTACTCAAATCTCAAACATAAACAAACTATAAGTATTATTTGCTTTTTAAAATGATCTGATACAAGACTATCATAAGGACATTCCCAAATGAACACTGCCTCATCGGCACTGCCATCTATTATAGTAGCAGCATGATGATACCACAAACAGTAAGACTGTGCTTCTGTAAAGCAATGCTCAAAGTGATGACATCCATAGAAAAACTGGCATAAGAAAAATACAGATAAAGATAAATAACAGCTAAAATAACCATGATAATAATAAAAAATGAACACAATTATACTGCATGATATTTAATGAGTTTCTGAAACTGGCACAAGTGACTTTTTTTTAAATGTCAATAAATTCAATTACAAAAATAATATTGCAATTTCGACAGATCAAAAGAGCTGATGATGTTTCCATCATGCATAACTTCGTAATACTGTTGGGGAGACAATGACTGCTGAGGTCTCATGACTTTTGCCAATGTATTACATGGGCATGTCCCATTAGATCACACTTAGACCAACAGTGTGTCATGGTTGTGCCCCTGTGACGTTACGATGTAGCACAGGGTTGGGGTAAGGGAACAAGACAATTGTTTCAATCTCCACTTTAGTTAAGGTGGCATTTTCATGTAGTGATATCTTTATTTAACATTATGAAGTTATGATACAAAAAATGAGATTTACTTGTGAACCTTAACAAATTGCACACACATATAGTGGCTTACCACTATGCTACCTTTAAAAATTATGAAATATTTTTGCTTTAAAAATGTACATTTTTCAGGCTTTGCTACACTGCAAGCATCTAAAAATCAAAACGCAGCATGCACATTTCGAAGCTACATGACAGTACAAGGGCACTGGTGTTCATCTTCCTGATTTTTAAATATCACATTGAAGGTATACTGATTGTGTCATTTTGTAAAATTGTGTTAATTTCTGGAATCTAATTAAGGTGTAAGTCACATTTACAACGTCTGTTAAAAGTGTTTGAAGTTCAGACTTCTTCTGTTTAGTTAAAAAAGAGCAGTCACTGTTCAGCTTGCCAAACAGATTTTGAAAGTGTCAAGGTATTTAGAGAAGCTTGCAGGAGAAGTAAAACAGACAAATTTCTTTTTCACATTTAATTACGTAGTATACATTTTGTTGCCTATCTTGTCAGTTTTTTGTTTGTAAGCTAATCATTTTCAATTTTTTACATTTTTCCATAATTAATTTATATAAATAAAATGCTAAGGATTGTATCGGTCTGCTATGTGATTACTCAAGAACCACTGTAGCTAATGGGATAAATAGAATTTAGATTTAGATTAGTCAGCAACAACCATTTCATCAAGTTTTTCTGCCTTTTTTCTTTCCTTCTTGAAATTAACTGATACCCTGTTATTGCTTTGTGCCAAATACGCTAGTAAATGTCTTGACTCCCTGTGACACACTGAACTGGACATGTAAGCTAGAGCATGGGTGAATGCGTGAATGGATGAATATTTCTTTACCAGTTCTAGTTTGGTTTTTATGTTGGTAACACAAAGTGCATCTGTCTCATATTTTCCCTGCCTCATGGTACTGTCTTCCTAATGTTTTCAATGGGTTTATGTATATCAAATTGAACTTTAGGACATCCAGTTGACCAATCAGCGTTCACTACCAATTAGTGGATCTTGGTAAGTGCTTGGTGAGAAAGTATAGGACGAGGCTTTGCTATCAGGAATAGACTATCGCCCTTTTGGTGTTTTCATTAAACCCTTCTCTGTATGTATTGTTCATAATAAGCCCCAAAATTGAAGTTATTCGTCTGCTTGAAACAGTAAGCAAATTTCCACCTCTGACTGTCATTCAGGAAACATGTTTAAACGGCTTTCATTGGGCGAAATCAGAAGTAATTAATTGTTATGGTCTTGTCCCAGAATTTAGTTTTTTGCTCTCTTTATTTTCTGTTCCTTTTCTTTTTGCTAAAATGTTCTGTTTCAATTATATTTTTGTTAACTGCTTAAATATTAAGTACTTTCGTATCTTTAGCTTAGTTTAATTATGTTCCCAGTGTTTTGTCTCGTCTTTTTGTAGTTGGTGGTTGGGTGAGATCCTTATTTAGATTTCAGGGCCCAAGGCAACTAATTAATATTACTTCAGCACCGTTTTAAGGGTCTCACCTAGTCTTATGTTCTTCAACTTCCATTCATTCCCTGTATTTCATTTGGTTTTGTGATATTTTTGTTTTGGATTTTTCAGGTTTACAGTAATCCCTCGCTATATTGCACTTCGACTTTCGCGGCTTCACTCTATCGCGGATTTTAAATGTAAGCATATCTAAATATATATCATGGATTTTTTGCTGGTTCGCGGCTTTCTGCGGACAATGGGTCTTTTAATTTATGGTACATGCTTCCTCGTTTTGTTTGCCCAGTTGATTTCATACAAGGGACGCTATTGGCAGATGGCTTAGAAGCTACCCAATCAGAGCATGTATTACATATTAACTAAAACTCCTCAATGATATAAAATATGCATCCCGCGCGGTGCTTGATTGTTTGCTTGTCTCTGCCTCAGTCTCACCCTCTCTGACATTCTCTGCGCCTGACGGAGGGGGTGTGAGCAGAGGGGCTGTTTGCACAGAGGCTGTTTGCCTAGAGGATACGGACGCTCCTCTACAAAATGCCGCTTTATCGCGGTGCTTCAGCATACTTAAAAACACGTATTGATTTTTTGATTGTTTGCGTTTATCTTGCTCTCTCTCTCTGACATTCTCTGCTCCTGACGGTGCTCCTTTGAAGAGAAGATGTTTGCATTCTTTTAATTGTGAGAAAGAACTGTCATCTCTGTCTTGTCATGGAGCACAGTTTAAACTTTTGACTAAAGGGTGTTATTTCATGTCTAGAGGGCTCTAATAATGTTAACAGTGTGGGAGAGTTTATAAGGGCTTAAAATATATAAAAATAACCATACAAACATATGGTTTCTACTTCGCGGATTTTCACCTATCGCGGGGGGTTCTGGAACGCAACCCCCGCGATCGAGGAGGGATTACTGTATTTGATTTGTGCCTTTTGTTTTAGGATGCAGATTTTGGTTTCGTTTGTTAATAACTTTGTTTTTGTGTTACTTTCTCTGTCTTTATTCCTCTATTTCCTTTAGTTTTCTGCGTGTGACTTTGGAGTATTTCTTTGTTCTTAAATTGTTTAGTAAAATAATTATTAAGGCCTTTTGGTGTTTTCTCTGTCCTTTTTGGAAATTCATTTGGGCATTATCACGCATTTAGAAGTAACTTCATTTTTGCTAAAGGTTATAATTTTTTATAGCAAGGACTTCCTGTGGATGATTTCAATCACAGAGAAGGTTGGAAGTTATTTTTAAAAGTATAAAATTGATTACTTTGAAATTAGAATTTTCCTCGACGCCATCTTTCTTTTGGACCGATGAAATCATATTGTGGCTTTGTTACTTTGGGTTACTAGCAGCCCTTTCAGCTTGTCAGAAGCCACAATCATTGTCGTCATCTCCAAGGAACTTCACATAATTGCCATTTTGAATGTATGCTGTCCAACTCTGTGGATAAACAAAATGATCTCTACCATGTTTTGTAATTGAAATTCTTGGCTAAAGACTATTATGTGTTTCTTTACTATGCGTTGCCTTCTCTCTTATGGTTTGTTTGTCTGTTTTCTCCTTCATGTACCTACTTATCAGAGCTATAACAGGTATTAATCACAACATTATTCCCTCTCCCATCTGGAGAACAAAGACTCCTACATCAGGATGTTCTTTGTTGACTACAGCTCTGCCTTTAACATGGTTATCCCCCATAAACTGTCTGCACTTGGCCTGCACCCCACCCTCTGTGACTGGCTCCTAGACTTTCTGACTGGCATGCCCCAGTCTGTCGGGATTGGTAATAAGATTTCAGCCACCATTATCGCAAACACAGGCATCCCACAGAGATGTGACCTCAGCCCCATCCTCTACACCCTGTTCACCCACAAAGACATCATCCTAAAGTTTGCAGACGATACTGCTGTGATTGGACGCATCACTTGTGGGGATGAGGCAGCCTACAGGAGGGAGGTGGACAGTCTGGCATTATGGTGTGAGGACAACAACCTCACCCTCAACACAGACAAGACGAAGGAGATGATAGTGGACATGAGGAAGGAGAGGAGACCTCACCGGCCACTGTTCATCCGAGGGCTTGAAGTGGAGAGGGTGAGCAGCATTAAATACCTGGGCATCTACATCAATGAGGACCTCACTTGGACTCTTAACACCACACAACTGGTCAAGAGGGCTCAACAGCAACTGTACTTTCTGAGGAGGCTGAGGAAGTTTGGTATGTCGACTAAGATCCTCGGCAAATTTTACAGCTGCATTGTTGACAGCATCTTGACCAGCTGCATCACCATGTGGTACGGCAACACTACTGCTATGGACCGCAAACGCCTGCAGAGAGTGGTAAAGACTGCTGAGAAGATCACCAGGACCCCATTGCCCTCTCTGCAGAGCATCTACAACTGCAGAGTCCACAGGAGAACTGCCTTGATCCTCCCACCCACCCTCAACATGAACTGTTCACACTTCTACCCTCAGGCAGGAGGTATAGAAGTATGAAATGCAGGACTTCCAGGCTAAATAACTCTTTCATTCCCAAAGCCATTGGACTCCTAAATAACTGACTGGAGTTTATAACCATGGTTCACCTCATTCTATCTACCTCACACAACTGTATTTGACTTGTCCATCGCACATCTACCTGCACAATTACACTTTATGCTTCTATTCTGTTTTTATACTTTATGGCCTTTGTTACTTATTACCTATCTGCTACTTATTATTTATGTTTATCTTTATACGTAGGTTTTGTCATTTGGTGTGGACAGCAAAGAAAGAATTTCATTGTATAGAGAAACGTGTATCCTTACTGTGCACATGATAATAAACTTTGAACTTGAACTTGGTAACTCTCATTAGCACAATATGGGCTTCAAACCGACATAAATTATGCCTGATGGATTTAGATTGTTATGTTAGAAATGGAATGCTAGCAATTAAAAGAAGTAGGACCACAAGAAGAGATGTAAGAAAATAAGGTTAGAGTCAAAAATATGAAAAGTATTGTGCTAGAAAATTTTGGAGCAATAGGATTATAAGCGAAAGACTATTAGAAAGAGTTTCACTAGTAAAAATGTGTTATCCTCAATCATGCTGCCTTTTAACCTGTCATGTCAATGAGGTCAGATGTTGAGACCACTGGGGACTCATCACCAGCAACCAGGAATCATTTCTTAACAATTGGCATCATTAATTGTATGTGTCCGAAAACCCCAAAAAAATGGTGCTGGAAAAGGCGAAAATAATTTTCATATGTTTAAATATTTATTAGATTCCAAAACCCTTACAAATCCTGTATCGGTACAAAATGTACAAAGAAAACACAACAAAAAGCCTTACAAAAATAAATAATAAATTGTTTTGTAACAAGTAGGCTTTGTTTGTCTTGCAGCAATTCTGAGGACTCGGTGGTGCACTCCCATGCATGAACTTAAACAAAACCAGTTTCATAAAAGGAAAATCAACCCTTTTAAGTTGTCTAACGTCCACTTAAAACAAGGCTTGGAATTTCTTCAGCATACAATGTTTATTTCTTCAATTAGCATTTACTGTATTTGGAAGGAGGTTCACATGGGAAATTACAGTTAATGAAAGAAAAGCCATTTTGCAGTCAGACTTAATATTACGATTATTGAGAGAATGCAAAGGTTCAGAAGAGAAATCAAAATATAAAATGGTAACTGGTAGCTACACAAGAGACAAGTGATGGGAAAAATTAGCAGGAGATTTGGATTCTGGCACAGCTTTGGGGACTGTGTCAGGCACCAAGCAATGGCAGCGAAATGCTATCCAGCTACAAGGCCAAATATCTCATTATGTACAAGCACAGAAGCTGACAAGCAGGACAGAAAACAGAAGCAAGGTCAGCATGAAAGGTTCAGCAACAATCAGACAAAAACTGTGATGCAAAGGATTAGCAAAGCTTAAAGCCTATGGGAGAAGCAAAATACTCAAAATTTAAAATTGTACTTAAATGCTGGCAGTAGATATTGATTTTGTCCTTCTATCCATCCTTTTTCTATTTTGAAATTATATCCATCCTTTTTCTATTTTTATGACTATTTTTCATCATTTATACTGACAAAGTTTGTTTTTAATTAACAGAATGAGTGTTTTCCCCACTCAAATGACCTCCAGCTCGCCCTACCACATGTCCTGACATGGTAAAATGTATTATTATTTTAGCACAAAGTCTAAATTAGATCATGTGGGAAAATTTAATAATCACCATTTTTATTTTAAATTTGTGAAAAAACAGATTATAATATATAAATAAAACTTTTAAATAAGTATAAAGTAAATAAAATGTAACATAAATGACAAGCTGTGGTGGGCTGGCACCCTGCCCGGGGTTTGTTTACTGTCTTGCACCCTGTGTTGGCTGAGTTTGGCTCCAGCAGACCCCCGTGACCCTGTAGTTAGGATATAACGGGTTGGATAATGGATGGATAGATGGATAAATGAAAAGTGTACATGGTAATAAAACAATGTAATATTTACAAAATAAATAAACAAAAAAGTACATATAATAGAAATTTAAAAACAAAAAATGTATTGCTGTAACTTTCAGAATTGCTGTCTGGAGGCTTTGCCTATTGCAGCCACTATGTCATCCAGGTCCAAAGTCCTTTGAACATTGTGCTCTGTTACAATTTGAGGGAGGGCTGAAGTTAATAATTATTTAACTGAAATCGATTCAGATTCTTTAGCTGAAATCATTTTTTATTATTTTAAGCCGTTGGTTTCTTCTCAAATGTTGACTTTTATTTTGACCAAATTTTATTTTTCGGTCAAATTCAGTTACTTTTTCAATCCAGATAAGTTATCAGCTATTCTTCTCTGCAGCTGTAAAACACTTAGTCCATTTGATCAGAGTATGTAAGACGCTCCTGTGCTTCAATTTCCGTTCCAAAAGTCCACTTTTGCAGTTCAATTCCAACCCCCGCCAATTAAGTATGTCCATGTTAATTGAGTTGACATTACAGATTCTTTATTATTTACCGTTGGCCTGCTTCTTCTTTTCCTCCTGTTCTTGTTTTGTTTTTCTACTGTTTAAGTCAGACGTTAAATCACTTTCATGACTTATGAAAATGGCATTGTCTACATTTAACATTGCTAAATAAATAACGTTCATCACAAACATTCTTGCAACAGAGACTTGTGCCACCCCTTTTCCCAACTGTGTTGCTGCAATAACTATGTCAACTGATGCCCTTGGGGACAGCCTTCCCAAGTCGGGGTCCCAAGCAGTGGCCTGCTTTCCCAGCCCTACTACAACACATATAAGCTTGGGGCCCAATGAATCTCAATTTTGGGAAAGCTATCAGATTTTAAAAGGATTTGACATTTCCATATTTAACAAACAGAACTAAAATGGCACAGAGAAAAGCAAAGGACTAGGCAGGACAAGCTGTAACACAACTGATCTGTCTGATCTCTCACACTTCTTTTTAATGGAAAGCACCATATAATGATAGAAAAGCAACAGCTTAAGCATGGTGGCCCAAGTGAGGATGATTCATGTGTTTTAATCAGTGCTATTAGGGTAAGCTCTCAGGAATGCTTTAATGAAAAGGTGGGTGTAGAAAATAGAATAATGATTTACTTTTACTGTGAAATCTTATGATCAGTTGATCCTCAGAGGAGGAGAGTGACCAAATAGTCTGTCAACTGTTTTTGCATAAACCAATGCCTGTTGTTACATTGGACCAACGCAAACTTTTACTGTTAGGATGAATTTTTAATTTTTCAGTGAAACATTAAAAGCTATGGTCAAAGTTTTTTTCTTAGCTGTCAAAATAGAAGAATAAGGATGCCTGAAATTATGTAGTATAATTTAGGAGAAAGATAACTTGGAGCATTCTATTATACTTTATTCTGAGACACATAATGGTGATGTTCTCCCTATTTCTCAGTGGGTTTTCTCCAGACACTCTGGTCTACTCACACAACCTATAAATACGCCCAGATAAATGAATGCAAACTCTAAGTTGCTCTGGAGTGAGTGATTATGGCTGTTGTATTGGGGTGAAAAAAATGTTTGTTAAATATTTGTGTGGATAATAAGATTATTATAGGATTATTATAAGGTGCTGGTCATAAAATTAGAATATCATGGCAAAGTTGATTTATTTCAGTAATTCCATTCAAAAAGTGAAACTATTATATTAGATTCATTCATTACACACAGACTGATGTATTTCAAATGTTTATTTCTTTTAATTTTGATGATTATAACTGACAACTAATGAAAGTCCCAAATTCAGTATCTCGGAAAATTAGAATATCAATTAAGACCAATGCAAAAAAGGATTTTTAGAAATGTTGGCCAACTGAAAGGTATGAACATGAAAAGTATGAGCATGTACAGCACTCAGTATTTAGTTGGGGCTCCTTTGGCCTGGATTACTGCAGCAATGCGGCGTGGCATGGAGTCGATCAGTCTGTGGCACTGCTCAGGTGTTATGAGAGCCCATGTTGCTCTGATAGTGGCCTTCAGCTCTTCTGAATTGTTGGGTCTGGCGTATTTCTATGGGGTTAAGGTCAGGCGAGTTTGCTGGCTAATCAAGAACAGGGATAGCATGGTCCTTAAACCAGGTACTGGTAGCTTTGTCACTTGGTGCAGGTGCCAGGTCCTGTTGGAAAATGAAATCTGCATCTCCATAAAGTTCGTCAGCAGCAGTAAGCATGAAGTGCTCTAAAACTTCCTGGTAGATGGCTGCGTTGACCTTGGACCTCAGAAAACACAATGGACAAACAGCAGCAGATGACATGGCACCCCAAACCATCACTGACTGTGGAAACTTTACACTGGACCTCAAGCAACGTGGATTCTATGCCTCTCCTCTCTTCCTCCAGACTCTGGGACCTTGAATTCCAAAGGAAATGCAAAATTTACTTTCATCAGAGAACAAAACTTTGAACCACTCAGTAGCAGTCCAATCCTTTTTGTCTTTAGCCCAGGCGAGACGCTTCTGACGCTGTCTCTTGTTCAAGAGTGGCTTTACACAAGGAATGCGACAGCTGAAACCCATGTCTTGCATAAGTCTGTGTTTGGTGGTTCTTGAAGCACTGACTCCAGCTGCAGTCCACTCTTTGTGAATCTCCCCCACAGTTTTCAATGGGTTTTGTTTCACAATCCTCTCCAGGGTGCGGTTATCCCTACTGCTTGTACACTTTTTTCTACGACATCTTGTCCTTCCCTTCGCCTCTCTATTAATGTGCTTGGACACAGAGCTCTGTGAACAGCCAGCCTCTTTAGCAATGACCTTTTGTGTCTTGCCCTCCTTGTGCAAGGTGTCAATGGTCGTCTTTTGGACAACTGTCAAGTCAGCAGTCTTCCCCATGATTGTGTAGCCTACAGAACTAGACTGAGAGACCATTTAAAGGCTTTTGCAGGTGTTTTGAGTTAATTAGCTGATTAGAGTGTGGCACCAGGTGTCTTCAATATTGAACCTTTTCACAATATTCTAATTTTCCGAGATACTGAATTTGGGACTTTCATTAGTTGTCAGTTATAATCATCAAAATTAAAAGAAATAAACATTTGAAATACATCAGTCTGTGTGTAATGAATAAATCTAATATACAAGTTTCACTTTTTGAATGGAATTACTTAAATAAATCAACTTTGTCATGATATTCTAATTTTATGACCGGCACCTGTATTTGTGGGGATAATAAGATTATTGTATAAGACAAGAGATGTTATAGTCAGCAATGAGCTCTTGAATAAACATCGGTATGCTGATGACATTGATCCCATTGATACTGTAATTGAAAGACATCAAGTACTAATCAATCGTGAAATAACAGTAGCAGAAAATACAAGATGAATATCAACTCAAAGAAAACTGAAACAATTGTATTCAGCAAGAAAGAGGAAGAAAACATGGCAAATGTACATTTCAATGGGAACACTCTCAACAAAGTTTTGAACTTCAAATATTTAGGATATAAGTACAAATATAATAGTGATTTTAAAATTGAGATTATCAATTGAATAGCCTTGCTAGTGCTGCATATGCAAAACTAAAGAAGCTATAGAAGAATAGCCTAGTAGGCATTCATAGAAAGAGAAGTTTCATGTGTACATGTGTAATGTCAAGATTGCTTAATAGAGCAGAAGCATGGTCACTGAAAGTAAGTGATAAAACTAAACTGAGGGCATTCAAAATGAAATGCTATTAATGAATGTTAGGAATAAGATGGCAAGAGCACGTGAGTAACAACAGAATAAAAAAGTGAAGTGAGACTTGAAGAAGACATAGTACAAACTATAACTAAGAGACTAATGAAGTGTTTCGGACATGTTGCTAGAATGAATAAAGAAATATATGCAAGAAGAATACTCACAGCAGACTTTGGTAGTGGCAGATTGCCAGGTAAGCCGAAAAAATAATTGGGAGGGCAATATCAAATGGTATTATGTTAAAAAACTGACAGGGTACTCTAATAAAGAAACCTCAAGATAGGAGTGAATGGGGGAAGCTATGTAATGAAGTGGTGCCTCAACGGATGAAAGTCGATGAAAAAAAAGATTTAGATAAGGTGTAACTTTTAGATGAATAAACTGGGAAGCTAATATTAGTTTTAATGGTGTGTATTTAAACAGGAGTTTAGTGGGCAGGGGACCTTTTGAACAAAAGATAACAAATGATAATAACTCATAGGATGTTTTTCAAGAAAGGTCACTGAGATGCACCCAAGTGAGACTGAAGAATACTGGGAGATACGCACGTGTAAGAGTATATAATAATATAGTGTAATAATGATTAGATTGGGTAAGCACAGTTAAACTAACCAATGTGTATATGCTTGTAAGAAGATATGAAATAAGTGCTTGTGACCTTGCCATCAGCGTATTGTCATATTTAGTTAAAAGAGGCTACACCGACAAGCAATAGATGTGGTTGGTGACACAAAAAACAAGGTAATTTTGGGACGCTAACCAGGTCACTCCTTTTATTTGTCGCCAGGTGAATTGAAAGATGGAGAAAAACCATGCATTTTTCTGTTTTTCTACTTCTCGATCTGGTGTTTCTCATTAAATTAAAGACATGTTTTCAGTTGAAATAGAGTTCCGTCCTGCAGCTTGCTGTGGTCTGTAACAGACATCTTTTTATGGTGGGCGGACCAGAAGGGGCGGGGCTAGGTGCCCTTGCTGGGCAGCTTCTCAGCACTGTGAGAGAAGAAGACAGAGAAGACAAAGTAAGTGTTAGCCCCCACCTCTCGTCTCAGTGGGTTATTGCATACCTTGACTGACCCTGCGAAGAAGTCTTCCAAAGCACATGCATGACACAGGATTATTGGAAATTATTAGATGCCCCGTTTTGACTGATGCAGCTCTTACTATCAGCCACCAAGGCACACTATAAAGAATGTGAAAGCATTCCTAGAGATATCACAACTGAAATAACTGTGCTCTGCTATAGACATTCGTCCCACCTGGATCTTGGTTTCTGCCTTGCTCTAATTGTTGCAGCGGTAGGCTGTGACTTCCCAATCCTTACTGAAATTAAAGAGTTAAAACAGAACAGAAAGGAGAATAAATAATTGAAGGTTTAATATTGTTGCGGGTGTGCATATAAATAGTTATACTGTATAAATGTGGCATGTATATTTAAATGTAATTTTTAATAGTACAGAAATTTCTCATAAAACCCACTTGGCCTGATGCTTATTTTTTATCAGTACGAAATCTATGATCACAGCAAAATTAATAAAAAATATATACTATATCAAGTGAAATATTAGAATCTTCACTTACACACACAGCTGTATTTTAAACATTGCCTTTAATAGCACTATGTTAATCTGCACTGGAATGAGTTTTGAAAAATAAATTAATAAGTTCATTCTTCATCTGTTGTGTTTTAATCATAAATGTTTACCCCTCGGCCAGGTTCTTAACAAAACGTGTATAGGGAAATGGATATGATTCATTTAAGACTGCAGTAGATTCACATGAGAGTTGCAATTTATTAATCCAAGTCCTTCATTAGTACTTTATGGCACTGGAAGACAGATAGTTTAGCTCCCCATTACTGCTCTTATTAATGTTCATCCTCCACCAGAATGTACTCTGTAATCCCAAAACACAGCCTAGCTTATCATTTTTAGTGCAAGCAAAGTTAATGACCAAGTGGTTGAGCCGTTCACTGCAGGAAGCTGAAACTTTAGAATGGAAATGCGTTGTCTGCCCAATTAATCTGAGCATTTAAAGGGCTAAAGACCCACTGAGTTGGACTTAAAAGAGGAAACTGGACCCACTTCTTTAGGTTAGAGTGTTCTGCAAAACATTATGAAAACAAAATCACTTACAACTATAGTATAGTATAAAAGCATTTTCTTTCAATTTTAAAATTCTGTAGTGTTCTTAAAATGGCTCTATGAAAATTGAATGCAAGTTTCTAATTCATAACTTTCAATTGTGGAAATATTTAGCATCAAACTGACTTGTTTATGTGATGTTTATTTGGTTAACATAAATTTGGACGATTTATAGGACTAAGGGCCCATGTGTTAAAATTAAAAATGGCTCCATTCACAGATGGTTACTTCACAGTGTTGACTGTTCATATAAAACTGCTCATTTTATTTTCAAGTAGCATACAGAGCATATATTCATATGGAGATTTTATTCATAGGTATTGTTTTAAAGATACTGGTGTGTTTAATAGCCATGAGATTCTTATAGTCTCTCATAAACCTCATGCGCAACACTGCAAATGATCAGAAAGTCAGAAATTCTGAATATTTCCAAAAATATTCCACCTTTGATTGCCAGATAGGATGCTTTCTGTGATGGGTTTGTGTGTATCCTCCTTGTGTGTTCATGAAAGTTTTCTGTTGGGACTTTCCATCTCCCAAAGACTTGCAGGTTAGGTGATCTGGTCACTCTAGGTGACATGATGTGTGAGTGTCCGTGTGCACTCTGACAGCCTGCTGCTCTCTCTGGGGCTGACTGCTGCCCTGTGTTGACACTGTAGAGGAACATAGATGGGCAGATGGAAGGAATTAAGGTAGAAGAAGCTTGGTTTTCAAATTCTAAATCTGCATTTAAAATATGTTTAATTTATTTCATAAATAATCTATAAATCCTGTTAGTCCTTATCATCAAGTAAATCTATTCTGGAATATTGACAAGTATTCTGCAAACAGTATTCACACATTTATTTTTTCTTAAACATGATTTGTCCAACAGAACTCAGCATTCTTAAATTGGTTTAACCAAATTCTGGGTCACAATGGGATGGAACCCATACTGGCAATGACTGGCAGAGGGCATTAATCAGTTCTGGCCAGGACACCAGTCTATCACAGTACCAGCTCACAGTCTCTGAAATGATATGGTTAGTTAGTAAGTTTCTAGCCCAGTAACATCAAGTGGAGTTTACATCTGATATTATTGTTATGTAATAAGATAAAAAACAGGTGAAAAGGGTTGGGGTACCAGCCTGTAAGACCCCAGTTAATGGCAGGATGTTTTCTTGTTAAAGTAACGAGCCACTTGACATGTTTCATAAATAGCATGAGGTGTTGCTATCATTTGACTGTGTGACAGATTGGGGCTTTGTCGTCCCCTTGAACCCTCAGACTATAATTCAGACACCAGATAAAAGTCCAAAAGTTGAATTTATTATAATAATAAAGTGCACAAAGCACCCTCCTCTCCACAATACTCCTAAACAATACAATTATTACCCAATAAACAATCGTCCACTCCCAGACGCGTTGCCACCCTTCCACCCAGCTCAGCTCGTTGTCTGGGAGTTCCCAGAGTCCTTTTATAGTTTCTGACCCGGAAGTGTTTCCCATCCTTCAGTCCATGATTCCTTATCACTTCCGGGTCAAATAAAAAGTCCTTTTCTTCACCCCGGAAGTACGTCACTTCTGCTGTCGCTTTACCTATGACGCAATTCCGGGTTATAGGGCACAAACGACTCTCTGGGCCTCCCTGCAGCGTTCTCTGATTGCCCCTGTGGTATCCAGCAGGGCTGTAGAGGAAAACTCCATCGTCCATGATTCCCTGCTGGTATTTGGGGCACCTCCATGCTGCAGGGAGAGCTCCACCTGGCGGCCTGGGGGTGTTGGCTGGGATGACAAGCCGGCCACAGACCACAACTGACAGCAGTCCTTTCACTGGAAGGGGAGATGCGAGGGGAGACCTAACATAACACCAGTCACCAGTAAAGACTTCCTCTGTACTGGAAATGGGAACGGAAGCTGCAGTTATAAATGGTGCAACACCTCTCTCAGGTCCACCTGGCATCCTACGAAGTTGGACTCCGTTAAGGCACTTACATGGATGACATTTAGGGTAGACATCTCAAAGTTGTGCCACCTAGGATGGCAACACTTATTTAAACTGGTTTGTGTGAGCATAAGTGTGTGCATGAGTATGCTCTGTGTATTCATTCTAATCTATATTTTTGCATGTACATCATATAATTTGTAAAATTTCTAGTTTGTATTTTGCTGTAAACTTGTTATATTGCCTCTGCCCAGTAAAGACCATTACACAAAAATAAAATGAGTTGACTTGATGGACTGACAATCCTTTATTTTTTGCATTGGAAGATATTTCTGAAATAAGGTTCAGCTTCCTTATGGACAGAGTAGAATAAGAAAAGGGGTCTACATTAGTTTTTAATTTTCAAGATCGATCCAACCCATTAAGTATATAATATTAAAATTCTAGGAACCAGTGTCTTGGATAAGTAATGCACAGTGAGACAATGTGCTGTGATGGTACATTTTGAAAGCAGTGACATACCCTATTAATCACAAGGTCTAAGATGGTTAAATGTATTTCAGTTTGAGGCTAATTTGAGACTAATTTAAATGTATTTCCTTTTAAAGTTAATTCCAGCTAATTTAAATGTATTGCATTTTAAGGCTAATTTCTGCCTGAAAGGCCCTCTGATTTGCGGAAGTCTGAATGAGGTCTGATAAGGGGGCTTGAAGGCACATTGAGATCTAACACTGGTGGAAAGAATTACTGTTACATTTCTAGGTGGGAATTCTATAAATGTACAGCAAATAAATCGAAACAAAATTGAGTGTATAAGCATTTTAGCTATGCTGTTTGTCTTCTCCGTCTCCCACAGATCACCTTACCTCCCTTTAATGATATAGCTTTGGAATACAATGGAGCTTGCTTCAGTGCCAGAGTCAATTCATATTTTATTTATAAACTACAAGAAAAAAAAAATGAGTAGGTATGGAAAGAAATCTACAGACTGACCCAGCAGGAACATACAAATCATGGAATATCATCAGTTAAGAAAGAGAGCAGTCTAAGTTCACATCAAAGTCTGATTTCAGAATCTCAACTAAAGGAAAATATTTACTTCCCTTTATTTAACTATTATTTGGGCAGATTCCTAATTTCGAAAAATTTCCGATTGGTTGAATCTCTTTCCCACTATTTAGGCAGATCAAGAAAGTAACCAATAGAAGCTTTCCATTTCCTGTATAGACTAACAACAATTAAGTTTATGTGTGAAGAACTGAAACAAAGCATATGAATTATAAACTTCTAAATTAGTGTTGTGAATTCTGATCATTTTAAAATGTTTTCCTCACTGTTCTGGACTTTATTCAAGAGTTTTAATTTACTGTTTTTTTGGCTCGATGATTCAATTTCCTATATTTACTTTTTGTTTTGAAGTTATTTTAATGTAGTTGCAGAGTATTTGTGAGCAAGTATGATTGGTTATGGTATTGGACATGATTTGAGAATGAACAATTTCATCATATCATATATAGTGATGAGCGAGCATGCTCGGCCGAACATGTGTTCTGCTCGAGCATCGCTATGCGCGGAGCATGGCGCTACTCGAACGAGCACCACATGTGCTTGTGCGCCATGCTCGATGCATGTTTCGCAGGTTGGAGACAGCCAATCAAGGGGCAGGTAAGTACTGCCCTCACTATAATGCCAGTAGCCATGTCAGGTGCTGGCATTACAGTGATTGGCTGGCAGGAACACGTCATCGGGTGCTAAACAGCATGCACTCGCATATAATGTTTTAGAGCGTCAGCTCACCTGCAGGCACTCCCATATCATGTTTTAGAGCAGTGAAAGGCAACCTTTTTCGAGTTGCGGCTCACTAAGTCCAAAAATTTTCTTTCGAGGCGCACCTGAGGGACTGCCCATAAATAAAGTTGTGACAACACAATCTATGGACAATCACCAATAAAAACAGTTAATTTTACAAGTTTGAAAGACATTTTATTAATAAAGGAATCAAAGGATAAATTTTAAATTTAATTAATGTGAACGTTGAGATTGTTTTTCAGCACATATGAGATTGATGCGAGGATCAATTTTCGAAAGAAAGGTGCGCATTTCCTTGTCGATCATTTGAAGTCTCTCGCGTTTCTTAGACTTCATTTCCATAAGTGTTCCGTTATCTGTTTTTCCAACATAAAATTTTTTTCTTAAACATTATCTTTTTAATCAACCAAAAGTTCAAAAACACTAGTAATTTTAAATATGTTACAAAGGTTTTCGCGGCGCCCCGCGCACGGGTTGCCCAACAATGTTTTAGAGCATCAGCTCACCTGCAGGCACTGGCATATAATGTTTAAGAGCGTCATTTTTCCTGTAAAATTGATTTTTTGGGGGGTTTTGGGCGTGTTTTTGTCAGTCTGTAAAAGTGGCGTACAACTCGGACAAACTGGTTCCCAGCAGCGACTTGGGAGTCCAAGATGCATTCAGACATCGTCCCCATGCTGTTCCCGGTCCATTTGGGTGGTGTTTCTATCACTTTCTGGTCCATTTTTTCCAATGGACCAGGCATCCTCCCCTCTTCAGAGCAGGGGGTGCCAGGTTGTCTCCCATTGACTTACATTATACTCGGGTGCTCAGTAGAGCACACGAACATCGCGATGTGTTTGGCCCGAACACCCGAACACTTTGGTGCTCGCACATCACTAATTATATACCATAGTGGAGTTTAATATGCAATCAAATGTATTTTGTTTAGATTTGGATGATGGGGATGACCCAGTAGCATTGTTACTGCTCAAAGGTTAATCTTTAATGGCTCATGAGACTTGAAAGAGATTCTCACGTATGTTTAATTTAAGAATCAACATTATCACAGATGTTTCTCCTAAAATTCCTTTGGAGAAATAGCTTTAAGCAGAAAGGAGACATGAGATCCAACTGAGGTAAAAGGAGTCAAAATTGAGAGTTTGATTTGAAAAGCATGTTATATTTTGAGACATCTCTTTCTAGTCTTGTTCTAATCTCTTTCAGGACTTCATAGTGTTTGCTTTACCCATGGTGACGTAGAATATTTGACATACAATCAGTTACATTTCCTTTTCCAATTGGAGCACAGGCAGGTGGAGTGACTTTGCTTATGATCACACAGTGGTGTCAGTAGTGGGATTTGAAGTCCAACGTCTTAACCACTATGCCGCACTGCCTGCCTTTTTCTTCTAGAATGAGTATGATTTAACTGGACCTCAGTATAATCTAGAGCAACCAATAGTATTTCAAGTATTCAGAAGGTAGCACCACAGTTCTGTAATCCTATTAAAATGCTTTATCACCACAAATAACTGTCCATACATTTCACCATATATTACTGGGCACACAATGCAGATACTTTCAAAATGTCACGACACTACATTTAAGATTGGAGCCCACTGTGTGATCTTGCTGAGATCTCTTCTGAAACTTATGTGAAAACACATATAAGACTACCAGGGTATTTTTTTCTCAGGAAGAAAATCTGAGAAGCATGAGACAAAAGACAATGTCTCCATTTTATCTGTTTCTAATCTAATGGTTGTCTGGGAGAAATCAAAAAGATATTAAGGAGATCTCTTTTTTGATTTTTCATTCAAATGGGGATAAACACCTAGAAATTTGAATGTTTTTTGTATTTTGCTTTATGTTGTACTTTTTTTTTAATCATATAGCCTATCTACTTAGCTTTTTTCGCTGCTTCAGAATCAAGCCCAGTGCCTTTTGCTTGCCCATTAGCCTCTCACCTTTTTAACCCGAAGTATTTTCCATTGTTAAATTTCTTCCCACTTTGAATGTACAACTGAAAGCATTTTGTAAGTTAAGCTAACGACCTCAACCAGCTTTGTTCAATCTCCTACTTTCTATTGTTTCTCTCTTTCTCTTCTTCTATCATGTTTCTACATCCATTCCCAATCCCCCTTTCACGCCTTTCTCTCTTACTCGATTTCTTCTTTTTGTTTCTTACATTTTTTCTCTAAGCTTTTTTATTTTTCCTTCCCCTTGTGCTTACCCCTTACTCTATTTATACACAACATTAACTACCGACTCCCACTGCAACTGAAATCCATCAATCACTGTGCCTCGGCAGTTGATAGTTGAACGAGATTGGACGTGCACACTAATGTGCCAGTCCATAGTCATACCACCCCGGTTAAAATGCCAGGTAAGTACTAAAATAATTTGAAACCCTTAACAACACTATTCAGTGACATGGCATGTCACACAACATGCTGGAGATGTGAAATAGCAATACTAACCATTGCACCACCATACTGTTCCTTCTGCTGCTTTTAAAGAATTCCATTTTGTCATACTGAATTCAAATATTTGGCAAGCTTTAAGAATCATCTCCATGTACCTTCAATAGTAAACAGTTCTTGTATTCATTTTTCCTTGGCAAATCTATAAGTGAGTCAACTAACACAGACCCCTAAAGGACCCCATCATATGGTTTCATTCTAGGTTGGGCCTTTTCCTCCTGAGATGTATTCTCTGCTTCCAGCCCACTGGCCAGCTCTTAATCCAATTGCACAGATTCCTTCAGCTTGTAGTTTAAAAATTGTGTGAGAGCAGTAAAAGACAACTTCTTTTTGTTGTCTGTCTAATACATTGCCATCTGCTTATTTCCTAGGTAAATAATTATGATATTATGCGCTTCCTTTATTTAAATGAAATATTAATAATTGCATCTATTTTTAATGTAACTGTGATTTTAATTAGTGAGTAATAACATAATTTACTGTTCACAAATCCAAATCAGAGTCACAGGGGATCTGAGCCGATCCTTAAAGCATTATTTGCAAGGCAGGAAGATGCCCCAGACAGAATGCAAGTCCATTGCAGGATTTTTTTTAAAGGAATATGTTATATGGGTTGGAGACGGTGGCACTGACCAGGAAGCAGGAAACAGAGCTGGAGGTAGCAGAGTTAAAGATGCTAAGATTTGCACTGGGTGTGACGAGGATGGATAGGATTAGAAATGAGTACATTAGAGGGTCAGCTCAAGTTGGACGGTTGGGAGACAAAGTCAAAGAGGCGAGATTGCGTTGGTTTGGTCATGTGCAGAGGAGAGATGCTGAGTATATTGGGAGAAGGATGTTAAAGATAGAGCTGCCAGGGAAGAGGAAAAGAGGAAGGCCTAAGAGAAGGTTTATGGATGTGGCGAGAGAGGACATGCAGGTGATGGGTGTAACAGAACAAGATGCAGAGGACAGAAAGATATGGAAGAAGATGATCCACTGTGGGGGCCACTAACAAGAACAGCTAAAAGAAGAAAAAGAAGATCCACTGAGTTGTAGCAATTTGTAAGATGTCTGATTCTCAATGTTTTTAAACGTTGATTTGTATTTTTTATTTAAGGATGCCAGCAACACACTCAGCCTTGACATGCATGCACACTCTAACACACAGAGATAAAATAAAATTATTAAAATACAAAGCCTATGCAAAAGGCCACCTGAATTTTCCCAATGGCAATAATTATTTAACAGACACAAGACAGATAACATTTGACAAAGCACTAAGCACAGACCAGTTAACAATAAAGACTCACAATACAGTCCACAAACAGTTTGGTTCCACAAATGCGATGATTGAGAAAATGAATTGAGATGACAAGTGAACAGTTTTCTGAATGTTATGAAAGTTTTGTCCTACAATGTTACAGCTGTTGTGTAAAGATCTGTACAAATTGGGAGCTCTTCCTGGACGAAGATGTTCACCAACCCAGACGAAATCACACGACAAGCAGGCACAGGACAAGCACATAAATCCAGAAAGAAATTATAACCCACCATGGTTGTATTTGTAATCCAATAGAGTGTAAAGAATAGAAACAAATAAACACAGATGATCACGATCCCTTTCTGCATCTTTTGGCTCCTTTTCATCCTTCTTCCCAGGAACCCTCATGCCACTCTGAAGTTACCCATTGGTGTAATACTACTGGGGCCGCTGGGATTTGTTGGCCATTTAAATAGTGTTCCTACAGAGTGATACCAACATGCTGGTCGTTGCAGTACTTAACCTGGAAGTAATGCAATCACATTGTGAAAAAACAACACATACGTTGGTTATGAAAAGTAAATATAAGTATTACAGTGGAAACTCGGGTCATGACCGTAATTTGTTCCACAACTCTGGTCGCAACCCGATTTGGTCGTGACCCGAAGTAATTTCCCCCATAGGACTGTATGTAAATACAATTAATCCATTCCGGACCGTATGAGCTGTATGTAAATATATATTTTTTTAAAGATTTTTAAGCACAAAAATAGTTAATTATACCATAGAATACACAGTGTAATAGTAAACTAAATGTAAAAACATTGAATAACACTGAGAAAATTAACTGTAGCTGCGTTCTGCAGCTTCAACTCAAAAAATGGGATTCAACAAAAGCCTGACGCGCAGAAATGGTTCCACAGAAAAAATATCTTCGTTTTTAAATGTTTAGTTAAGTTTCAAAGTAAACAGTTCACACAAAAAAGAAAATCAAAATAGCAAAAAAAAGAAAAATTAATGTTAAGAAAAGTTCAGGTCTAGGCTTAATCTTATTACATCTCAAATCGTTACCATTTCAAAACATTTCCAAACCATTTCTAAACGGTCAGAGAACTGTATGCTTATCCCATTTCTAACTTGAAAGTTGGGTCTTTCAAGTCCCTCTTTACTGGGACTTGTTCTTACCACAACTAAGCTTATTATCACACGGTTTCTCAGTTATAGTAAGAAGATTCTATTTCGTACTAACTTATAGAATACCACAGGTTATGACTATGAAAGAAATTTATATTCAAATTAAGAAAACATTAACATGTGTTTAACTCAAAACTTTCTAAGATTGGCTCTTACACTAACATTGCAGGAGTTCACGCTATAGCCTTACGAACCGCTCTTTGTAAGCACTTTTTTTAATGAGTTTTAAGCACAGGGCAAAAAATGAACATTTAAAAAATCCGTAATTTATACAAAAACTAACCATAAACAACCAAGAAAAATAACCTTTGCATGAGTCGAATTCTGGCATGAAGGAAGTGAGGAGGAACTGGGTGGAGAGGAGATTACAGTTTTGAGGTAAAGCCTGTGAAGATGCGGGTTCGCTGCATGCTCCCATTTCGCTTCCGGGAGCCCTTAAACCCTTCACCGTCGGTAATGTTACCGATGAGCACGACAGTGTGGCACTACGATGGAACAAACGGATGGTGCAAAAAGTGCCAAGTGCTTTTATTAAAATCAACAAAACAACAATCAAAAACAAAGTCCAAATTAAAGTGCAGTGCTTTCAGAATCCTTCAATAAGTAAATGATCCCATAAAAACAGAAGTAAAGTGGAGGTTAAAATCCAATAGAAAAAAGTCTTCATTAAATACAACAAGATTAAAACAATGCTCGAAGCATCTCTTTAAAAACAAGCCCGGTGCATTCTTTAACTGCCTTCTCGGCCTTACTGCCTTCTTTAACTGCCTTCTTGCACTCTCTCTCTTGCTTGCTCGCTGCACAGGGAATGCACAGGGAGAGACTGAATACGTGCGGAAATCATTGGCGCGTACGAACCAGAAGGGAAACTGGTTTGTTCATAACCCAGTATGTGGTTGTGAACAGATGCAAAAGTTTGGCAAACTTTTTGGTCGTAACCCGATTTGGTCCGAGACGTTCGTGACCCGAGGTGCCACTGTACTTGAAGAACGATGCAAATGAAACTGATGAATCGACCTGCTACAGGAAGCATTTGTTCAAGAACAATTAATCAACTTTAAAAGTAAAATTAAAACAGAACAATATTCATTGCATGCAGGGCCAGTTTTGCAATTTACAACAAACCTAACCTGAACTTCTTTTGGGGGGATGTAGCTGGTAATTAGAGTATCCTAATGAAACCCATAATGTACTGGAAGAACATCTAAATTCCATACATCAACTATGGGATTCCAACCCAGGATGCTGCATTCCTGAGTCAGCAGTATTAACCACTGCACTGCATTACTACCTTAGTGAGTAAAATTCTTTATTAAAAAAATTTGGACATGAGCATCAGTAGGTTTTGCATCCTAGGAAACAAGTTACCTGAACTATTCTATAACATTTCATTAGTTATTTACTGCTCTGATGCTGATCTTTCTGAATATAAAACAGACTATTACAATAGCAATTGATGAGAAGAATTCATAATTAATTGCAGAATTATGGTATTTGCCATAACTCTTGAGATATTATCAAAAATTAATTTGAGGGTTCCTCTAGAGTGGTTATTTCTCTTGCACAATTTGGCTCAAAAAATATTCAGCACATTGTCATCTCATATCAGGCTTAAGGTTTCAAGTTTGGTATTTTTCCTTTCAGCCATTTTAGCTCTAGACCATCCTCAAGAAACTGTGACATGCAGACACAAACACACACACACACACACACACACAGACAGGCATACATTCATCACTGAGATATCAAATTTTCAGTATTAGCGGACCCTAAAACATCGAGATCTGTCGAACACTACAGATCAAAATTTTTGACAAATCTAAAACTTTCACTCCTCCCCCATAGAAGATAGATTATGGTGGGGGAAGGCACAAAGTAGTAAAAATGTAGTGTAGTTCGTATATTTAACTCTACTGAAGCCAGGAAAGTGCAGTGACTATCAAATACTGGACGGCATTGACTAATATAATCACAACTGTTGTAAAATGAGATTCAAAGCTATTTTAGAAGACACAGAGATTTTGGGATACGAGAAACGTGCTGGGTGTTTCTAGTTGTGCAAGTAAGAATTCCCCTGTGCTCTGTACACATGAGAAAAAACTTGAGCTCAAAATCAATATAATCAGGTTTCTGTGTTGTGTTTGAGTTGTAATCTTCAGCAGGGTTTGGTTTCTTTCTTTAGCAGACTATGGCAGAATGTTTTACTTTACTGTTTTAGTTTTCTTAACTTTTATAGCCACTGAACGTCATTAGTGTATGGCTCATGAAAGCTAAGAGGGTACACTGTGTTACACATCGTGGACTCCTACTATGTTTTTCAAAATCAGTTATTCTTTTCAAGTTACTGAAAATAATGTAAACTTGAGGGACTACTGTAAAAATGCTCTACAGTCTCATGATAATGGATGGATAGGTCATCTCTGCAATGTACACTTATGAGGCAGGCTCTGCGTTTATGTTGTTCGATGTAAAACTTTGTCTAAGATGATCAAACAGAATGTGGTTATTGCATTATGAGGTGAATCCCAATAGCCAGTCTGAATGTTCTCTTTGTCTGTAAGGATATTCTTCACCTGCTCTGGATTTCCACCCACATTCCATGATGCCTGCATGTTAGGCTAATAGGCCTGTTGTGAGCAAGGGTTCCATACAATGGATTGACACAACCATCCATGGTTGGTTCCTGTCTTGTAGTCAGTACTATTGAGATAGCTTCTGTTGTTGACATGCAATGTGCCTGATGATTATTGTGGATGAGAATTTACAGAGAGATGAAAAGAAAGTGAGAAGTCATTGGTGAAAAGAATAGTGAGGGTCAAAATACCAGAAGTGAAGACAAGATTGAGCAAAACAGAAACCAAATGGTATAACAACATTGCAAGTCAAATGTAGAAGACAGCAAAAACAAAGCTTCAAACCTAATGTTAGGGCCTATTTAAACTAAAGGCAGCTAGCACTAAAGAGATAAAGAGATTTTGTATTCACTGAGGAAAAACTGTATGTGAATGCTGCCATGTTTATACTGCAACTTTCCGTGATGTTTTAAGTGCAGTGATTGCGGTCGTGTAATCAGTTCCAAAGAATTACTGGATTACGTCACATAAATAAGGAAAATCAAAATGATGATTGTTATTTCACAGCCAGGGTGTGTTCCATAGCTTATGTTTAAAGCATTTTTTGTGTCTTTTCTGTTTATTCTAAATTATTATTTTATGCATTTATTGCAAATTATGTAAATTGTGTTAATATTGTTTTGTTTATTTATAACTAGCAAAACACTCGCGCTTTGCAGCGGAGAAGAAGTGTGTTAAAGAAGTTATGAAAAAGAAAAGGAAACATTTTAAAAATAACGTAACATTTGCATATGCATATGCATTTTCGTTTGCATAAGCACAGTCCTTCACCAGCAATTTTAACTTAGTTACAAAGTGATCAAAAGTCTCGTTTATACCCTGGGTCCTCTCAGTAAACTTGTATCTCGCGAATATCGAATTCGTCTTAGGCATGACAAACGCCAGTGGCAGAGTGTCTATGAACTTAATTTAAAGTTAAGCTTTACACCTTGCTTTCCTATTCGTTTGCATAAGCACAGGCCTTTACCAGCAATTATTTAATGTTAGCTCAGACCCGGCACTTAAAAGTTTCTCTCACACTTTTGCTGATTTTGTGCTAAACACTATTTTATCCCTGACCATCTAATCTTCGTTTGCATAAGCACAGTCCTTCACCAGCAATTTTAACTCAGTTACAAAGTGATCAAAAGTCTCGTTTATACCCTGGGTCCTCTCAGTAAACTTGTATCTCGCGAATATCGTATTCGTCATAGACATGACAAACGGCAGCGGCAGCGTGTCTATAAACTTAATTTAAACTTAAGGTTTACACCTTGCTTTGTTTCCGCAGTAGCTGCACTTATGAATATGCTTGTATGCGTCACTCGCTTCATATTCTTTTGCTGCCTTCTCAATTGTGTAATGCGTTTTTTGTTCAGCGCTCTTTGGAGCTCTTACTTATTCTCTACGTACTGCGTTCACAGACAGTTCACGTGAGCCGCTCTCTTGTGTGATCTTGTGATGTCCACGGCTTTATTTAATGTTAGCTAAGACCCGGCACTTAAAAGTTTCTCTCGCACTTTCGCTGAGTTTGTGCCAAACACTAGACCATCTCATCTTCGTTTGCATAAGCACAGTCCTTCACCCGCGAATATTTACCTTATATGGGCAGGCACTCAATTACGTGGAAGGTGTGATGATGCGGGATGCAACTTTGCCTCACACGGCGACCGAGCTGCAGACTATGGCTGTATATATGGTCAAAAGCAGGTAAATTTTCGAAAAATGAAACCTGGCTAACTTTTGTAAGTAAGCTGTAAGGAATGAGCCTGCCAAATTTCAGCCTTCCACCTACACGGGAAGTTGGAGAATTAGTGATGAGTCAGTGAATGAGTGAGTGAGTGAGTGAGTCAGTCAGTCAGTGAGGGCTTTGCCTTTTATTAGTATAGATTTAGTATCTATCTATGATGTTCTTTGTGTTTTGTGGGTGGAATCCCCAAGAGCAGGGCCAGCCTGATATTAATCGCTCCTTAGTCTTTATATGTGAGGCTGGTGCGCAAGTGTATTAGGACCATGGAGAAAAAAAAATATGAACTCAGTAAAGAAAAAAAAAGTGTATGTCAAGAATAAAGTCAACATGCTGACGCTTATGTCAAGATTAAAGTCGACATGCTGACTTTATTCTCATAGTTTATTTTGTCATTAAAGTAGAACGTCATTAACTTTATATTAAAAACAATTTTTAATTTACTAAATTTTCTCAAACCCCGTCATAGCACATTAAATGCTTCATATTAAGTGTTCCCCGACCCAGTTGTTAATTGCTACGTGCTTCTTAAAGTGACTTCCTCTTGCACTGAGAGGAGCTGCATGTAGTGATCACCACAAAGAATACATTCACTTCATGATATTCCTGCTCTCTGAACCTTTAGAATGCTAAGATAAATACTTGATATCATTTTCATGATGAAATGCATTAAAGCATGTATAAAAATTTTTTCTCCACATACACGTTTTTTTTCTTTACTGAGTCCTTATTTTTTCTTCTCCATGGCCCTAATATATTTCCATAAGTTTACGACATGGCAAACTTAAACTAGAGAGAGAAAAAACAAGGGTTTAAAGTGGAAATGTCGAGATTAAAGTGGAAATGTCTTCACTGAGTCCGTATTTTTGTTCTTCTCCATGGCCCTAATACGCTTCTGTAGGCTGGGGAGTAGGTTCTTCAGAGGATCTTTGTGGTTAATTATAAGCATTTGGAGAAGTGCATTATTTAGTAATATCTCTTTATATTTGTGCTTCCATTTTAGGTTTAGAATTACTGGATTTGAGATAAGGATTTGTTTGTTGTGAGTTGCCATTTTAGGAAAAACACTTGCTTTTTTTTGCCTTTAGCTATTTTTGTTCTTTTTTGATTATATTAAAATACATTTTTTATAAAGATTCTTTTGCCAACTTGTTCCTCAAGCCAAAAGTTTGAACTCTTTTCATTTCTCTTGAGAGACAATTTGATATGTTTTGGAACATTACTGTATTTTGAACTTTAGAAGTCTGTTCCCCATTTTTGGTGCCAGGACAGGACTAAATTTGGCAGTAGAGTTTGGGGGTAAGCTGCTTGGGGTGAGACCTATCTTTAGGTCAGCCAGTGAAAACTCTGGCCCGGTTTTGTAGGTCTTTTGGTGTGTTGCTTGGAAGCAGAAATAAGGAGTACATCAGATAAGCTAATTTGTGTTTTTCTATTAAAGAAAATGGAGTCATATATTTTAATACCTTCTTTTTTGTGATAAATTATTTGTTGACTATTTCCATTATAGCAAATAAAACTATTTTATGCAACATTTATAATAGAATCCATACTCTGACGATGACCATCCATCCTAAGTCGGGAAGCACTGAATTAACAAAGCATTAATGAGCAGCAGACATCCAGACTGTAAAGGACTGAACAGCAGCAGCCAAGCCTTTAATAGTTTTCATGGATGTTTTGTTAATATGAGATATAGATAACTCCATATGTAATAAATTGTAAAATTTACATACCCAGTTAGTATTAGTGACAGCGTCAGGAGATTTTCAACATGAGACAACCAGAAGTATAACAGCAATATAAGATTCTGCTGGTAAGAGGTGAGACGCATGGAAGACAAATCTAAAGTTGCAGGCAATAGTGGAATATCAACAGATAAGTAAGATTAATATTTAAGAACAATTTTTAGGAAGGAATGAGATTCCAAATTCCAAAGAGAAAAACCAGGAGGGCAGAACCAAAATATGTGGAGAAATGCCAATGTGGAAAACTGATAAAGAGGATCAAGTTCAAAACCGATCAGACAGCACTTACAGGAAGTAGAATAAAGTTTATGAACAAACTTTAATTGGGTTTGTGGATAATTAGGATTTCTGCAACAACGTTTTACATTATGAAATGTGGTCAGCCAGGCAAGAGAAGTAGTGGGAGGAGAGAGGTCTCTAAGTCAAACCAAAATTAAGGGGAGAGGTTTATAAGTCTGCGGTGGGCTGGTGTCCTGCCCGGGGTTTGTTTCCTGCCTTGCACCCTGTGTTGGCTGGGATTGTCTCCAGCAGACCCATGTGACCCTGTAGTTAGGATATAGGGGGTTGGATAATGGATGGAAGGATGTGTTTATAAGTGAAGTTGCATAATCCAGTATGAAGACTGGAGACTGGATACTTAGACGGGGAGAAAAAGCTAGACAGGGAGTCAAGAGGATGCAGAGCAGAAAGAGAGATACCGCTTGCTCTTAACAATGAACAAACCTGTAAACAAAAGAAAAACGATGAAGAAGGATGAGTAAAATGAGACTGGAGAGATCGAATTTACAGGACTCCAGTATTATTAAATAGGCCACCAACTATTTTACTATTTACTGTAGTCTGACAAAGAGGGTAAATACATGTGTGGCCACCAATGTTAAGGACATTCTTATGAAAAATAGGGTTGCAAGTGAGCCATATCACTCAGGCACCACTATGTCTGTCCACACAATGCCATATGTGAAGGGCATATGAGATGACAGGACCAAGGGAAAGCATATAGCAGAAAGATTTCAAATTTGAATACCTTCTGTTATTATAATATCACTATGGAATGGCCAGAGGAACCCTTGTGCTTAATGACTTGGGGGCTCTGGGTCCGACTTCTATAGGGTATTTCCAGAGTCAGCAGGAGTGTCTGAAAATACAGAAGTGAATCATTTTTTTTCCACTATATCAAAAAACTTGTTCTGTAGACACCAAGCAGAGTGGAAGTAGAGAGAGCTGAGATGCAGACGATTACCTCAGTAAGTACACGTTCAGACTGCACAAGTGCTGGCCAGCAACCAACTAATCAAGCTTCCATTTCAAAGTGTGAAGCTCAGCTCAACAATCACTTATAACACTCTGAATTCAATTCCACTGCAGTCAAAACTGATTACTCAACCAAGTGCGATTCCTACTGTCTTCTCTTCCTTAGAACACCAAGCGTCAAAAAGCATAATTAATTTCTTTCAGATATATGGATTCGTGTTTTTGTGGTTGTGTAAAAATATATCAGTTGCTTTCAAGTGGCATGGTGGTGCACTGGTGCTCCAAAGTATTGGATGTGGTTAACTGCCTGGTGGAGTCTGCACCTTCTCCCTGTGCCTATGTAGATTTTCCTCTGGGCAGTCAAGATTTGTGTGTAAGGCTATTTGTTGACTTTATTATATTCAAGTGAATGTTTCCCCCATGGACTGGCCCAGGACTGATTCCTGTGGTGTGCTCAGTGTTTCCCTTGTTACTGTGAATTTTATTAACTACACTTAATAATGAATGGATATCCGTGTCCTCCAAGAACCTGCATGGGTGTTGACTAATTTTCAGTCTTAAACCTGAATTGAAATAAACTGCTCCACAAAATGAAAGGCTAGATTTTTTATCTATGGAGACGGTCAGGTGTTTGTGTTTCCAGACCATTGCTGCCTGCATTTGTAGTTATCTACTCCACTTTCATGTCTCAGAGATATGCATGTTGGCCTGTAGTGAATAAGTATGGGTGTGTGCATGAGTGTGCAGAGTGACGGACTGGCACCCAACCCAGTCTTTGTTCTGTCCTGTACCCAATGCTACTGAAATAGCATCCAGTCCCATTTACCCTGAATTGTGAATAAAAATGGGTCTGCCATTGTGTGATGTATGTTTATATACCTTGAATGTTATTCCATTACTAAGTTTTGGTATCTGACAAAAAGCTAAGCGATTTAAAGGTGTCTTTGCCACGCTGCTGCTTATGTCATCTAATAATGTGTTTTGTGTTTTCTTTTCTTTGATAATCTCTGCCTGTGCTATTAAGTGGTGACCTTCGCCTGGAGCTAAATTAATCCTTTTTTTTCCTAATTCCCACTCAATTAACAAGCAATCAGTCACTGGCGGTATTATTGATGTCCTTTGCCTTTTGCTCCTTTTGTTTCATTATTGTTCTTTCTGTTGGCCTGTCAATAAATAAGATACCATGAGGGAACATACAACTGTCACCTCTCATTTGCTTCTTGCTTATGATTATCTGGTAGAAAGATAAAACAGCAGCAGCAGCGAACACAAAAGGCTTTTTCAGCATACTGCACTGCAGGAGGTGATCTGTCTGTGGTAACTTGTATTTATTGTGTTACATAATCGGGGGCATGGTGGTGCTGTGCTTAGCACCATTGCCTCACTTATCCAGTATTTAAGGTTCAAATCCTCAAATTGATGATTATTGTGTGCAGTCAATACATTCTTCTCCTGCCCTTATGTTTCTCCTTCATGTACTCCATCTATCCTCCCACATCTTCAAAGACATTCAAGTTAGGTTAACTGGCAACTTTAAATTAGCCCTTTGTGCATGAGTAGGCACTGTGGTCATCTGGCATCCTAGCTAGGGCTGATAGGAATTTGATCGACAATGTTAGGTTATGTTATGTTGCAGTGATGTTATGAATTGTTAAATTCAAGCACAAATTTATTGTCGCATATGCAGAAGTGAAGTCACTTGCATATCTGTCCTGGATGTTGCTGTCTGTGCCTGTTGCTTACTGGGATAGGCTCCAATTGACTTGTGATCTTGCCCTGGGTTTAGAAAATGGAGGGATGGATGTCTGAACAACATGCAACACATCTGGCCCTGTCAATGTGTCACAAGGCCCTGTGATAGACTGGAGCTCTGTGACCGTGAATTTGATTAAGTGGGTTTCAGAATGGTAGATTATGCTGTTATTCACAGCTACATATGAAAATAGGTCTTATTATACATATAGCAATGGAAGCGTATAAAAGTCAACATTATTACCCCCCCCAATGAAAAGGGATAAACAGATGGAATTGTATTAGAAGATGCTCTTTTTGTACTGCCTTAACACATTTTGTTCACTTTTCACACCAGAACCCTGCACTATGTGTTTATGTATTTAATCATCTAAAGTTTTACTCTGAAATATTCATCTACTGGAGCTATTTTCTACCACAAGGGTGACTGAACTGACCTTAGATTGTGTGCCACAGAGGCACCAGTAACCTATTTACCCTGCCTATGCATTACAGCAAGCTAGGCATCCTCAAATGATTCTGTCCTTGGTGACAAAACATGCCTGTACTGCTCCATCACTGGCCATATCTCTGCTGTGGCTGCTCTGTTGGTCTCTCATCGTTTTCCTGTTCTGCTTTCTGAAACATAGCAGATCGAAGCCAATTAGCTGCCTTCTTCCTGCTCGCCTGTTTGATCAATCACCTCCACCCCAGGCCTACAGCAGCATGTTGGGGGTTCATTCCTTGCATCAATACAGGTACTTAGCAACCTGCTAGCTCACCCACACTTGCAGCTGATGGATGCTTTTTCTTTGTTCCTTTTTTTTTAATTCATTATTGTCTTTATTGTTCCTAATTTTGCTGTTGTACGCTTAATGTGCTTTGCTTTAATTTGGTATTATTGTTACTGATCAGCCACACCATTATTACCACTGGCCTAATATTGTGTAGGTCCCTCTCATGACGCCAGAACAGCTCTGACCAGACAAGGCATGGACTTCACAAGACTTCTGAAGGAATCCTCTGGTATCTGGCATCTAGAAGTTAGCAGCAGATCCTTTTATGTTGTGTAAGTTAAGAGGTGGGGCCTGCTTAGATTGCACTTGTTTTCCAATACATCACACAGATTCTCAATCGGATTGAGATGTGGGGAATTTGCAGGCCAGGTCAACATCTTAAACTCTTTGTCACATTCCATAAACCATTTCTAATTAGTTTTTGCAGTGTGGCAGTGTGGTAGAGGTCACTACCATCAGGGAATACAATTGCCATGAAGCAGTGCACATGGTCTGCAACAATCTTTAGGTAGGTGGTATGTGTCAAAACAACATCTACATGAATGTCAGGAGCCAAGGTTTCCCAGCAGAGCATTACCCAGAGCATCACACTGCCTCCTCCAGCTTACCTTCTTCCCATAGTTCATCCCGCGGGCCAGCCTTCACTCCCCATGTGCATCAGTGAGTCTTGGACACCCATGACCCTGTAACCTGTTCACCAATTGTCCTTCCTTGGACCACTTTTGTTAGGTACTAACCACTGCATATCAGGGGACACCCCACAAGGACTTCCATTTTGGAGATGCTAAGGATAAGTTATTTTATTTAAGAGTGGCCAGATCTAAGACACATTTCAGATTCATTTCCTAAATCCTCTTTATGGGGTTCTCCAAGATCTGGATGCTATTCTGGCAAGGAAATCCTGTTGTTGTCCATTGAGAGTCACACTTGTGCATAATTTAGAGTCTGAACTCAGCCTAAAATTATGCATGTGGCTATGCAAACATCAAAAAGCATACAATATGCATGCAGAATTACACCCTGGACCCAAAGACTGAGTGTGTTACCTACTACACCAACACAGTTATGCATTCATTTTGTATTATCTCAAACATGACATACCTCAAAAACATTTTGTGTACTGAAGTCAAATAAATCCATTCACTGACTTTCAGAGCCCGATCAGTAAACTCTAAGGTCACAAGGACTGGTGCCTAACTTCAAAGTTAAGTGCAAGGCCGTTACGGGGCACACTCACTCACTCCGAGCACATTTAGATATACAGTGGAACCTCGGCTCACAAACGTCTCGGTACACGTACAGCTTGGTTTACGACCAAAAAGTTTGCCGAACTTTTGCTTCGGTTCACGACCACACACTCGGTAAACGATCAAGCCAGTTTCCCTTTAGGTTTGTACATGTTCAGTCTCTCCCTGTGCATTTCCTGTGCAGCGAGCGAGCAAGAGAGAGAGAGCGACACACACACACAGGCGTGTGCGCATGTGAGAGACACACACACACACGAGACAGAGGCACACACAGGCGCGCGAGACAGAGGCACACACACAGGTGCTCCAGGCTCGCGAAAGAGAGAGAGAGCGAGCGAGCAAGCGAGAGTGGGAAGGCTGGACGCATAAGGTAGAAAAGGCTTGTTTTTGTTTTCAGTTCTGTTTACAGCGATCGGTTCATAGCATGCATTGTGGCAATGTTACTTTTCTTGGTGGTTTATTAAATTATGGATTTTTCAAATGTTCATTTTTTTTCCTGTGCTTAAAACTTTTTTTAGCGAGCGGTTCCTAGCACTATAGTGCGAACTATTGCAGTGTTAGTTTTCTCTGTTGTTCAAGGTTTTCTCAGTGTTATTCAATGTTTTTACATTTAGTTTACTATTACGCTGTGCATTCTATGGTATTATTAAGTATATTTGTGCTTAAAAACTAAAAAAATATATACATACAGTTCGTACGGTCTGGAACGGATTAATTGTATTTACATACAATCCTATGGTGGAAATTGCTTTGGTTCACGACCAAATCGGTTTACGACCAGAGTTTTGGAATGAATTATGGTCGTGAACCGAGGTTCCACTGTACCAGTTAACCTGCTGAAACATGATGTGGACTCAGAGAAAATCCAGAGAAGAATGTGCAAACTCGGCATGGCTGAGGACTTGAACCCATTCTCCATTAGTAGCACTGACCACTTCAGTACTCTGCCTCCCTACTTACTCTATATATATGGAAATCAAAAAGTAAAAGCAATCTGAAAATTATGCAGTAGGCATGAAGGACAAAAGCTGACGCAATACAACATGTTCATATTGGCTTATTGGTAAATCCAACACACCCCGCGCAGCACTCTGCTGTTAGTCTAGTTGAAGTCAAGGTCAAATGAACACGGATGCTCTGCTGTTGGATCGCACCATTGTTGAACAACATGTTGTAGTGAGATTTCTTTGGGCAGAGGGAGTGAATGCCCTGTAGAGGTGGATGCTGCACATTAGTGGGGATTGAAGTGGCTCTCCACTCACTATGTAAAGCGCTTTGAGTAGTGAGAAAAGTGCAATATAAAAGTAAAGAATTAAAGTACTGCAGTTAGGTCTTTGGATGGATAATGCTGAACACTCAAAATCAAAATGGCTGAACAGATGACTGCTACAGAAATCACAGAGGAAGGTAGAGAGATTGAAAGCTTAACCAGTCCCATCATACTTTGAAAGTAATGAAGAAGTGTCTGCAAGAGGCACCTGAAAATGTCTAGGTTAATAATAATAATAATAGTAGATTTTATTTATTGGGAGCAGTTTGGAAGCTCATTCCACAGCTTGGCAATGAAAAGTGAGAAACATATTCTGTCAAGAGGAAGCTAAAGACTATAAATTAGCTGTGAATTAAGTGAAGGTTCCCATGTGTCTGAGTTTGCTCTGTGATGAACTGGAGCCCCATTCACAGGCTGTTCCTGTCTTAAAACCCCTACAGACTTCTCTGAGACAATGTTTGAAAATGAAGGAAAAGGAGTGCATGAGAAATTGAACTACAAAAGTGTGGCTGTTATGTTCAGAACTTTACGCTCTTACTGTTTGCACCGCTTTGTTTACTTCTGTCTCTTTCATCCTGTTATGAGTACTAATGTGACACTCTCATTGAACAGCTGTTATAAAATGTTCTGCTTTTCTTTGCCAGTTCTCTCCAATACGGAGTAGTGCAGTCTGTAATGTTTGCAAAATAGCCAGCACACAGTATCTTTCCGTAAATGTTGTGGCAGGCAGCTGGCATCCATGCCCAGCCGGGACGCCCCTGCACACTATATTCAGGGGGAGCAGTCCTGGACAGTGCAATACCTCCCCCTGGACGCTAGATGGCTGCCCCCCTGGGTTGGAGTAGTGCCTCGATTTCCCACAGGGCTCCCTGGGAAATGGAGTTGGGGGCAGCCCTGTTGGGTCCCGCAGGTACCGCCAGAGGGTGCTGTGTTTGGGACTCCTGAGCCCGTGTGGGCAACAGATTCATCACACCTTGAAGTGCCGCCGGAACTCGGTGATCAAACACCTGGAGCACTTCCAGGTGACCTATAAAAGGAGCCAGCGACAACCACTCATCGACCAGAGTCGGGTGGAGGAGGACAAAGTTGCTAGGGAGGAGTGGTGGTGCCAAGGAAGAGAAAAGTGCTTGTGCTGTACTGGTGGTTACTGGTGTTTGGGACTGTGTTGTGGCTGGGGGGATTATGGGGAAGACGTGCCTTCCAGCTGAAGAGAAATAAGAGTCTTTTTATTTTACACGTGCCTCCCGTGTCCAATCTGTGTCGGGTCAGGCACTATATAGCGCTTATCTTACAATGTCTTATTGTAATTCACAACATGAAACCACAAATTTTCATTTTGTTTCTTGCTTAGTCTGCCTTTCTTGCCTTATGTAGTATCTTCTTTTTTGTTCTGATGAGAAGCACAACCTTCACTCTTCATTTGCCATCATATCAGTACAAAGCTGCACAGAATGGAAGTGACAGCTAACTGAGCAGAGCAAAACACCCCAGTTAGATGTCGTAGTGGGAAAAGACAGTTCTGGAAAATTAGAAATCATCATTGCTGGCCATTATTGTTAATCTCCCCTTTGCGAGTTAGAGCTTAGCTTTACAAATAGGTGCATGGAGTAAACATCTATGGTAGTGATTATTTTATATGGGTCAAATATTTTAGTTAGCTTTAGCATTTTAATATGTAGTCAGATACGCAGCATACCATGATTCTTTACATTGTCAGCTTGAACTCCCTTGATAAAAAGAACAGCTGTGTCAAATCATATGAATAATATTCGCATCTCCTGGAGACATGAAAAGACTGAATGACTGCCTTGAAAGAATTGAATTTCAGCCTTCTGCTCTACCAGCTGAGTTTTTTATCTGTGATGCAGGAGGCACCCACATTGGCACAAAGGAGAGCAGAAATATGATAGGTTTCTGCTAGAATCGATGCATCACTTTCAGGTTTGATTAAAGTTTTTTTTGGAAATCTAATCCACCTTGAAGATACTTTTGTTTTTTGCCAATGAACACAAAATATTAAATTGTATTCATCAATTTGATGGGTCTGTTACAAAATTTGCCTTTAACTGAAAAGACATTGAGCTTACTTTGCAATGTCTGACACCTGCATCTATCTTTTCTGGCTGCATTCGTATTTGTTCATGTTTTAATAATGACTATCTATCTATCTATCTATCTATCTATCTATCTATCATAAAAAATAAATAAAATGATGAAATGTAAGGGTTAAGGTTAGAGGTAGGGTTAGGGCATTACGTAGTTCAATTGGAATGTTGTTGAGTTGTGATGAGTTTGTCCTAGCACCCTGCAGGCAGTGCAGAATGCACTTGCGTTTGTACTTAGGAGTGAAGATTAGCTGGTCAAAGAGCAATTAAATCAATTTTACACAACTGCAAATTTTTACGCATGACTGTGTGTCCTCAGATATTTTAGCCACCACAAATGTCTTTGGATAAATTCCAGAAGGTGATTTCTATTGGGATATGCTGTCACTGAAGATCTATGACCCCTATTAAGCAGCACAGAGCAAATGTACATTTAATTAAGTCAGTACATCGAGGAACAGCCCAGTACAGACTTGTAAGTCACATATTTGATCTCGATGACCAAAATATTCATGTGGAAAATCTTTACTGAATAATACTGTGTAATTCATTGAGAACAAAATGATGTAACAAAGGTCAATGGAAACCAAAATCACCAACCACCTGAGGGCTGAATTCAGCATCACAATGAAAATCAAAGTCAAAAATTGAAATCTTAGGCTGATCCAACTTGGATAAATTTCATGACGGCAACTCATAATGTGACTCAGTAGGGTTTACGGTCCCCATGTGCATGTATACACTCCTAGTAACATCTGGGCATACTCCTTCTGAGCAAGTGGATAGTGTCCTGGGGGATCTCTTCCTAGACCTGGATCAGGGCATCCGTGAGCTCCTGGACAGTCTGTTGTGCTACTTGCTGGCGTCGGATGCATCGATACAGAATGTCCTAGAGGTTTTCAGTTCGATTCAGGTCTGGGGAACGTGTGGACCAGTCAATGGCATCAATGCCTTCATCATCCAGGTACTGCCTACACACTCTGACCAAATGAGGATGGGCATTGTCCTGCAACATGTGAAACCCAGGGCTAACTGCACCAGTGCAAGGTCTGACAATGGCTATGTGGATTTCATCCTGGTACCTAACAGCAGTCAGAGTACTGTTGATTACAACATGGAGGTCTGTGTGACCCTCCAAGAATCTGCCTCCCTAGACCATCACTGACCAAATGGCAAACTGCTCATGCTGGATGATGTTGCAGGCTGCATAATGTTCACCACTTCTCCACAGTCTTTCACATGTGCTCAGTGTAAACACACTCTCATCTGTGAAGAGCGCCAGTGGTGGGGCTGCCAACTGTGGTATTCTCTGATGAATGCGCTGTGAGCACAGGTCTTAACTAGAGGATGTCGGGCCCTCGTGCCACCCTCATGGAGGTTGTGTCTGACAGTTTGGTCACAAACATGCATACCAGTAGTTAGCTATATGTCATTCTGCAGGGCTGTCACAGTGCTCCTCCTGTTCATCTTTGCACAAAAGAGCAAAACTGGTCCTCCTGCTGGGTTAATGTACTTCTACAGCCATGTCCTACTGTCCTTGTGCAATGGCCCATCTCCTGGTATCTCCTACATGCTCTTGTGACTGTGCTTGGATACAGAGCAAATGGCACCTATGGAAGTGCCATCCTAGAGGAATTGGACTACCTGTGCAACTTGAATCAGCTACAGGTACAGCCTCATGCTACCAGTAGTGACAAGGACACTAGCAAAATGCAAAACTAAAGAACAACCAGTCAGGGAGGATGAGGACAGAGCAATTATATGTGGTCATCACATGCAAAACCATTCCCTTTTAGGGGGGTGTCTTGCTGTTGATTTTTCAGTGCACCTGTTGTCACTTTCATTTGCACCAAAGCAGATGAAGTGGATTCACAATCGCTTATTCATCCTAACTGGGCAGATTGATATCCCTGAAGCTTAATTGACTTGGTGTTAGACTGTGATAATTAAGTGTTCCCTTACTTTTCTGAGCAGTGTACATATATATACATATTCTCATACATATATATATATATATATATATATATATATATATATATTCTCATATATATATATATATATATATATATATGAGAATATGCCCCGTTGAACCTGTTAGACACACGTCCCAGACACATGTGTAAAAGCACAGAAGAATAATCTTTAATACTTCAATAAAGTGCCCAAAGCACCGCACCTCCACAATTCTCAATAATAGTCAAAACAATAAATATACAACAATCAATCCTCCACTCCCAACAGCTCTGTCCTTTACCACCCAACTCCGGCTCGCCCTGCTGGGGTTTCCCATAATCCTTTTATACTTCATGACCCGGAAGTATTTCTTCTTCGGGTCAACATCAGATCTTCTTTCCTTAATCGTCTCTGAAGTACTGTGGGCCCCCGTCCTCATAACCCTGAATTATTTCCGGTTTGACGTCATCATAATATCCCCCTGGATCTTGGTGAGCTCCCCCTGGTGGCACCCACAGCACCCAACAGGGCTGAGGATACGGACTCCATGTCCCATGTTGCCCTGCGGGAATCCTAGGGGCCATTTCCATCCATGAGGGCTGCCATTTAGTGTTCCAGGGGATGTAATGCCCTGAAAAGGCTGTTTTCTTCCTTATAGGGACGATCCGACCGGGCTGAAATGCCGGCCGTTCAGCACTATATATATATATATATATGTGATCATTTTGGTATCCAGAAGGTATCTGTGTGTCTCTGACCTTTTGTGAGGCTTTCATCTTCATTTTTCTGAGAAGTAATTTGCTTCTGCTCAAAGAATCTCAGGCAGTTTTTATTATGTCTTGGGCAAGATGCATTGTTATGTTGCTGCAATACAATACTTAGTACAACATAGCTTCCACAGACCTCGTTCCAACAGATATAAAAAAATATGTCACAATTTAGCAACTTGTAATTGTTGAGCTTAAAAATTGAAAACATAAACAGTTTCTGTCTTGGCTGTGTGTCGGCTTTCTGCTATCCAAATTGATTTATAGTTTATTTCCTTCAAAATTACTTTCTTTAAATGAAAAACAATGGCTGCTGAAACAGTAGCAGGCTTCATTATTATTTTAATGAATTATTAATTTAAATAATTTAAAAGGAGCCATAAACCCCCTGGAACAGTTCAAAACCTTCTAAAACGTGAGGTGCTCAGGCTGCCTAGGGCAGTGAACAAAGCACTGTAGTACATCTTAACTTTATACTGAGGCGACATGGTGGCACAGTGGTGTGAGTTTTACATGTTCTACCTGTATCCACATAGGTTCCCTCCATGTGCTCCAATTTCCTCCCACACTCCAAAGACATGCAGGTTAGGTAGACTGACAACACGAAATAGGGTGTTGTGTCTGTTTGCCCTGTGACAGACTGGCAGTACATGTTAGTTCCTGCCTAGTGTTTGACAATTGCTGGGTTAGACTCCAGTTACACTGTGACCATGCCCTGGATAAACAGGCCAGGAAAATGGATGGATGACAGTATTGTTCCTTCCTTTTTAAATTGGATCACCTTGATATGAATTAAATTTCTCAGGCTGAGTATTTCTTGTTTTACTAAAAATCATCTATTGCTGACTTATCATGGTTACAGTTTGAAACAATGTGTATCGACATTTTCCACCACTGATTTTCATCATTGATTTTTAGGACTAAACTCTTTTGGCAGGTTTTACAAAATAGGACAGCCGCATGTGTCGTTTTATCAGTACAAAATGCAGTTAGGCCTCAGTTTATAGATTAATTCAATTCTTTTGGATATTCATATCCAATTTTCTATGTAAGTCAGAAATTGCACTGCAAATGTCCATAAGTGGAAACATTCAGCAAAAACACATAATGCAGTACTGATAATTTTACAGAAAAGCATTTTAGTCTTATTAATTAAATGACAGTGAAGAAATATTACTGTAGTTTAAAACACAAAACACAATAATCGGAACTAAACTAAAAAAATGACAATGTACAGTACACTGAATTTATGTTTAAATGCCCCACACTCTTGGATAATGAAAGAGTTGGAAAATGCGTACTGATGGCACAAAAATCCACCACTGACTGAGGATTGTGGGAAGCATGCCGTCTCTGTTGAGGGATGGTCCAGAGTATCACTTCCACATCCCAGTGGCTATACATCTTGACCTGTGAGGCGTATTTGTGATGATGGGATTTATAATAATAATAATAAATATACATTTTATTTATATAGCACCTTTCCCATGCTCATGGTGAGGCTGTCAAAGTTGCGAGGCTACACCATGCAAACGTAAGTACAAAATGGTTGAGAACAGTGACAAAGTACATGTCGAACTGCACTACTGTATACCTCAGTGTTAGTGATGGCTGCTGCTTATTCAACCATGCCAATGCTAGTTTGCTTTGTTTATAAAGAACAAAATTAAGTTGCAAGTTGACATAAATAAAATTTAGTTCAGGGGGTTTGATGTGCTCCTTCTAATCTACAGAACTGCTGTAAATTCAGATTATGACAACAAAAGACCCACCTGTATTTGACAATGAAAGGAAATTGTATATTCTTTTTTTTATGAAAAATAAAAGATGATTATAGGAGAAAATGCTATGTTTGAATGCCGAGCTTCACAATACATGTTCCTGATATTTTTGCTTATTACCCATTTCATATGTCCATAATCTTTAAATCCTACATTTACTAGTGAAATCATTAAGATGGCAGTTTTTAAAAGCTTTGTTGTTCAAAGTTTATACATATTTTGTGAATTCTGTATGGTTGCTAGTTTAAGTTTGCACATTCACATTTTCATGTTGATCAATGGAAAAGAATCCCAAACAAATAAGTTAAGACTACTCAAAGTAACGCAGTAAAATGTGAAAACTCCTGAGGAGGTGGCTACCTTTTATAGGCACTGAGTCTCAGTGTTACTGGCAAGAATTCCATCCTTTGAGCCTGATGTCCTTTCCAGTCAAATAATAAAATGTCATAAGCTATGTTCAGCAACATCTACACTCAGATTCCCTTGGACTCTACAGAAATATTTTTTTAACCTTTCTCCTCATGTATTACTTAAAATACTACATTTGGGAAACAACTTCAAACTGAAGCTTTCCAGATCATTAAAAGGCAACAGGCCAAACTGGCTGAAATTTCTGCACAAGGTATTAAAATGAGTGGCAAGGGACATTTCACAAGCTGAGGTAGTGCTACAGAGGAATAATTATACACTAATATTCTGAAAAATGTATGTTTAGCATCTGCAGTGGGCTGGCGCCCTGCCCGGGGTTTGTTTCCTGCCTTGCGCCCTGTGTTGGCTGGGATTGGATCCAATAGACCCCTGTGACCCTGCAGTTAGGATATAGTGGGTTGGATAATGGATGGATGAATGTATGTTTAGCATGTAAATATGCTCACAAAAAATCAGCTTCACTGTGACAAACGATGTGATCTGGAGATTCTGGGTTGTCATCAAAGGGAAATGATGATAAAATATTCTGTAGAATGATGACCTAACTTATACATGTGGTGCAAATGACAAAAGGCCACACATAATATATGTCCATTCATGTTATATCTGCAGCTATGGAAGCATTACATAAACTCCTCCTGTGTGCAGTTTTTACAGATGAGGGTCCCCTTTTGGACTGAAAATGTAATACATTCTAGTCACTTTTTTCTAACATAGCCAGTTTATTACAAAAATGCCAGAATCATCCTCCATGTTTGTCATGGTGACAGAGGATTTGTTGCTCTTTTATGCAAACTAGCAGTAACTAAATAATGATTTCTAAAAAGTGCTGGTTACCAAGCTGGTATTTCAAAAAATGTGATTAGAACAAATTTTTTGCATCTCT